>LUCW03001835.1:0-70728 GCA_001586965.3 Sphaeroforma sirkka | reverse complement strand
TTCGACCGAATGGTCGTCAAAGATTATCGTTAGAGTTGTGCGCGTTGCCGTTTACGTGTCCGTGTCTGCGAAGCTTTGTGGTAGGCCGCGATATCGTTGGCATCATCAAAAGCTTCTGCTGTTTCCCACGTTGGTTCGCCTTCTCGCCATCTCACCAGGTATTCCAACTTCCCCGTCTCATCATTTGTACGGTGTGTGATAATATGGCGAAACTGAACACCTCCTTCGGTCCATAAGTCTTCGCTAATTGGTGGGTTCACAGTGTTCATGCACTAAACGGAGGAGTTCCACCCGCGTCGGTTTGGTCTTGAATTCTGGTGGGGCGGAACCATCCTTGTTCGCCAACTCATAGCGTTGGCCGTATCAACTTTGACTACATATGGTCCAAACAATGACCGCATAGCCTTCTTCGTTGTTCGGCCTTCTGATCGTACATGACCACATCTCCTTCGTCGAAAATGTACCGCTAAGTCGTGAGCATGCAGGCGGTCAAAATGTCGTCGTAAGCTTGCCTGTATACTTCTTGGTAATGTGGTGGAGGGTCGGCAGTATAGTGTCCTGTAACTGGTCTAATCGTTGTGCCCAGGTGTCATTCGTCATCGGCTGAGAATCCGGTAACTCGTCCGTGAAATCGGCGAACAAGAAACATGGTGGCGGCCAAAGTACACGCTAAACGGGTGCACTCTTATGGCGGCGGATATCCGGAAGGTTCTGGTATAGCATCGTAAAGGGGAAGGCGTTCGTCCCATCGAAGGGAACTGTCTCACAGCATTGTCGAATGGAACGTGTAATCTCCTTGTGACGTCGTTCTGCCGCGCCCAGCACTTGGGGTCGATATGGTGGAGACACCTTATGTAGCATCCCCACTTCTTGGACTAGTAGCTCCACTATCTTGTTGGTGACCTCATTCCTCATGTCTGTTTAATTTTACGGGGGAAGCCATGTTCGCCAAAAAAATCTATGTGGTGGAGGGCTCGGCAGTATAGTGTCCTGTAACTGGTCTAATCGTTGTGCCCAGAGTGTCATTTGTCATCGGCTGAGAAATCCGGTAACTCGTCCGTGAAATCGGCGAACGAAAGAAACATGGCGGCGGCCAAAGTACACGCCAAACGGTGCACTCTGATGGCGGCGGGATATCCGAAGGTTCTGGTATAGCATTTTCTATTAAATTTCATCCTTCAAACACATAACGTCTCGACAGCGATCTCGAGGAACTCGTGGGTTCCCTCGTGACTGTTTTATTTCCTACACTAACACTTAAGTAGTGTGATAGTCACCTACTCTAACACTACCAGCTGTCTTACTCTTCATCCCCACAATATCATATGGTTGAGTGCCTCATTAGTCGGAGTCACTTCTTGTTTCTACTTCCCCGCCAGTTCTACTCCGGCCTCTAATGACGGCTCCATGTCGTGGACCTCTGTTGGGAACTTCCCTCATCGCTCTCTTTTACTCTTCCCTTACCCGTGATGTCCTTGTCATGTGCTGTTGCAGGGTTGTTGGAATAGTGCTTCTTGATCTAAGAACGATTGCTCGTTATTGCACTCCTAAATAAGCTGCCGTCAACCACACACCTTCTGTGCATACTGTTGATCCTCTCCGTTGACCTGATTTATCTGGAAGTTCTAGTGATTTGAGTGTGTTCGCATATCATTTTCACAATTTAACCTTGTATTTACTTGCATCGTTCGTGTTATGTGCGCCCCCACCCCATATGCTCCTTAATAACTCACAGGTGCTTACTTGTGTCTCTGTATGCTTCCTAATATCCCATTCTGAAAACTTTTTGTAAAATAATCTAGTATGCCGCTGATTCTTTTGCGTCATCGTACTAACTCGAGTCGGTACTAACCATGTACATCTCCCATCTCTACTACACTACTGTGGATCCTAAAGAACTTTCTTCTAACAACTTCTTAAATACAATTTAAGCTCATTAGCTTGCAATACGATTTGTACCTGTCTCACACTGAAAACAACCTTCCTACCTGTACTGACCACACATGACTACTTATCTGTGATACTGACTGATTGTCTGATTTCGTCATTTGATCGTCGTGAGACTTTCCTTGTTGACACTGGTTAATGTTCTGCTTGATTGGAATGTTCGCTCTTCGGGTTCACTCGTATTAGTAGATTCTTTCTTCATCCTCGTCGTCCACACGTCGTTGAAACCAACGACCGGATAATCTAAATCGTTCATTTTGATGCGACATTCTCTGTTCGCATTGTCTTTCAATTGTTATACTTATAACAAAAAAAATATGTGCCAGCTACCGACTAATTCATATCTGTAGCTTTCTCTGTAATTACTAGTAAACTAACAACTTCTATGGTAAGTTAAAAACTGTAGTAAGTATACGCGAGATAACTGTATCTCAACGTTCTCCTCCCTCAGGGAGGGGACGTTGTTCATTTATTAGTAATTATAAACAGTAATCCTAAAATGACTGACTCTTAAATGAGTCATTAGTCATGTGCTGTAAAACCAGCAAAACCTTTAAAAAACCCAGTTTATCAGATTATTCTGATAAACTGTAAAACTTGTAATAAACCTAAAATAATCAAATAAATATAAGTACTTGTATTCTGACCACAGGGATGTAGTCCACTTGAATATGGTCCCACGGGTAGCGTGCATCGATGCTAATCATCGGGTGGAAACCTTTACGAAGTGTGTCCTGTCCCAAACATGTGCCACATTGCCGCTTAACCTCTGTGGCTAACTCAAGTGCCCCTGGCCAAACGTGACCGTTCTGACGAAGTTGTTGGACCAATGTCCGCCGCCCCATGATGTCCTTGTTCGAGTTGCGCTTGCGTGAGTTGCGTACGACGCTGTTTCTCCGCCGGACTCGCTTGTGCAACCGCCGGTTGACCCTCTGCATCTGCCAGTGCCACTGAGATTTCTCGCGCTGTGTCTAAGCACATGACATATTTTGTATGCTTTGGTTCTGCATAACCAAGATGCTGTGAAAACAGCGGCTCCAGTTTGAACCCATTGGGCGGACCCACCCGTGCTACTACGGTATGACGTGGTGTCTTCCCACATGCGTACTTAGCGTACTTGAGGAACGTGTGGTGTCCGTGGTACCAGCACCGGTTCTTGTCTGCAATAACTGCTTGAACAGAACAAACCATGGTGCTCTTGGTACTCATGGTAGACATACTGTGGCCCGTGCGCCGTCGGCTCGTATCTTGCGTAACATCCTGTGTATCTATTTCCAAGGGCGGGTTCATCCATTCATCAACTATCGACCAGTCGTGGGCAAACGCTCCTTCCCCATCATCATTCGTCCAGAACCGAGGAATCTGAGCGTTGGTTGGGTCCGCAAATACATCTATGTCATTCGGTCCGAAGTGTTGTTGCGCTTGTTCTAAGTAACTAGGGAATAACTGCCAGCAGTCTGTGTACATTATTTCGAGTTCGTCCTGCTCCGCTGTCCCCTCGTGTACTCTACTTAACATGTCCGGAAGCACACTTGTCTCTCCTGGTATATGCGATATGGTGAAGTTGAATGGCGCGATGATATGATGCCATCTCTGAAGCATCTGATTAAGCTTGAGCTGTGTGTCCATATACCCAAGGGCCTTGTGGTCCGTGAAGACCGCAAACCGTTGCCCATCCAAGTATTCCCTGAAATGTGTCAGTCCATGTACCAATGCCAGTAACTCCTTCATAGGTGTGGCGTAGCTCTGTTGCGCATGGTTCAGAATCTTACTAAAGAACATTAAGTAATGTTTCTTACCGTCGACCCATTGGAATAGCGCTCCCCTAAACCGTAATCGCTAGCGTCGGTTTCCAAGTTCAGAGGAATGCCGTCGACCGGAAAGTGTAACGCCACAGCATTCACCACTGCGTCTTTCATTGCCAGCCACGCCTGTGCATGTCTCTCCTCCCAACGATCACCTATCAACTCCTTTGGTTTGAGTTTGCAAAATTCGCGCAAGGGTGCAACCGTGTTCGCGAAAAGTAGGCAGATGTTCGTGGAGGTAATTTGCTAAACCCAACGCCGAGGCTATATCTTTGTATCGTAGTGGTGTGGGCCAGTCGATCAGCTTGCCTGCTTTTCTTCCCTAGTCATGGTTCGGAAATAGCGAAGTGGCACTTGGCAGGGTTATGCTTAAAACTGTGGTATGTTAAGCGTTGTATCCCCTTCTGCACCGTCCTAACGTGTTCGTCATAATCGTCACTAGCGATAACTATGTCATCGATATAGTGGTGAACCGATAAGCCATCAAGTATCGTACTCAAGGTACGTTGGAACTGCTGCGTGAGTACATGAAGACCGAACGGTGCTGATGTGAACGAGTATTGATAACGTTCGTGTGTAAAACTCAACAAGTATTGTGAGCCTGGATGGATGGGCAGCCTGTGGTAGGCAGCCGATATGTCTAGCGTCGTGTAGTACTTCTTACTCTTGAGATGAGATATGAGTTCGTTGACCTTGGGGATCAGGAACTGGTCACCAGGAATGAGCGCGTTAACGGCACGCATATCTAAACACACGCGTACCTTCTTGACGTTGCCTTCCGCATCGAGTGTCGGTACCGCAAGGAGAGGAAGATTAACAGTCGTTGGTGTCGTTCGTTTCGTAATCACCAAATCCGTCAACCACTTCTTCACTTGTTCATCCGCATAGGGGGAGCCATCGATCGGATATGAAGTTACGCGTCGATCTACGCATCCGCATTGCTTGTTCATGGGTTACTGGGATGGTTACCTCACTTCCTTCCAGATGACAGCGTGCGTTGTCGGCAATCTTCGCATTGGCTTCCAATCCTGTGCCAACCATCTTGCCCCACTATGACATCTATACCCGCCGGCAAGTTCATCAGTTCCAATGAACCGTCGATATATCAGGTGCCGTACCTTATAGGTACCACTTCCGTCGTCCCCATTCGAGGAGTTCGAACCGCCTTGTCAGCTAAATATATAAATGACCCAGGTGGTGCCGGAGTTATTGGTCGGCCAAGGAGGTCTGCGGATGTCTGTGAGATACAACTTCTATTTGCTCCCGTGTCTATCAAAGCTTTGAACGTACGTCCGTTGATTTGTACTTGAATATAGACTTGGTTATCTGACATCAGCAATGGGGCTTGTATTGCCATCAATGTTTCAATGGTGGTAACAAATATGAAGCTCCTATCCGACTCAGACACCCTCACCTTTCGTGCGTGATCGGCTACCGACTCCCACGTCTCATAGGCGTGGTTTGGTGTTGACGTCATGTGCTCGAAGTCTTCGTGAAGAATAGTGTTGATATGGATCTCCGTAGCTTCCGATGGTAGAGCCGAGACTTCGTCCTGTGTAATCGCATTCACCTGTACTTGAGGCGTCGGACGTATTGTAACTACGTCTCTAGTCTGGGATGTATTCTGCCCCTGTCCTACGGTTGATGTTGTGGACGGTCTGTGTACCGATTGTACGTCCCTCAAAGGACGGTTGTTGTCGTATAGCCTTGCCTGACTCTCCGCGCTCACCGCTTGCGACACCCTGAAATGATGACACCGTGGGATGTGCCTACCACCTGGTGGCGCTTGTGCCTGGCACCCCGCACAAGTTGCTGGTACCGTAAGTTGGGACCGTTGAGTCCAATTCTGCGTTTGTCGTATACTCGTCTGTAGGTTGGGGCGACTATTGGTGTAGTCGCGACTTCCATTGGTCGTCGGGCCCTCGCGGTTGTTGCGACTCTGGAGACGTGCTGTCGTACGTTGCTGTGCATCCTGAATGTCCGGGCTCAACAGCTATATAAGCTCGTGTGTCTCCCATCAGTTGCCAGTTGGGATGCAACTGTAGAGTACGTTCATACATACGGCCGTTGAGAGCTTCTTCTAACAGTTGCACAATGCAGTGGTTCAATAAATTCTGTTGGAAGTTCGGCATCTGTCTGGCACCGTTCACGTGCCCTCCTGTGGTTCTCTATGAGCTGTGTCATTTGTTCCATAAGAGGAGTGTGCATGTTCCGACTTTGGCCCTTGGCTAACTTGCGAAACGCGGGATCGACAGTGGCTTGTGTTTCGTGCGGACAGATCTGTTCAATCTGTAGCTGAGGTGTCCATGTCTTCAACCGTTCAGAATTGTCGCGGATGTAGTCCAGTGTTGACTTCTCCGCCTTGAAGTAAGATAGTACATTATGAAACCATGTAAGGTTCCAACTCTCGTCCAACCCTGCGATTTGTGCGTTCTTGAACGCCTCGAGGAGAGCCCCTCTTGTGTCCCTTTCCATAATATCATGTAGGTAGTATCTATTCGACGGCCAATCAGGCCACGTACGTGGTGAAGGTACGGGACGCTTCTCTACCGTTCGGGACTCTAATGTAGCTCGAAGTGTCTCAATCACGCCCCGAAGAGCTTCAGCTCGAGCCGTGTTATTCTCCTCGATTGCTTGTGTATAGCTCGTCACTTAATTGTAGTATCCGTGCGTGTAGCGCCTGTCGGCTTTTCTCGATACTAGCCGGTGTAGGCGGAGGCACTGGTGTCTCCTTCTCTTACCGTTTAGGTGTCTGTATATATTCCCTGGGCGCTTCTTTCTCGCCCCACTGGCGTTGCTGTTGTTTGCGCAGGTTCGTACTTAATCGCTCCTGTCTATTCTTCACCGCCTCTTTACCATGAGGGTTCTGCCTGGCTAATACTTGTTCATGTGCGAACTCTTGAAAAGTTGGTGTGTTCTCACTGGCAGACAGAGTATCCTCCTCCTCGGTTGAACGGTCCCCTGACCATGGTGATTTGTACCCGAGTCCATAAAACGGACGCTCACAGCCTTGAATTCGGAAGGTAGGGTTGTCTTCGTCCTCTGGTACTGCCTGTACCCGTTCGTGTGCGTCAGAAGAACTCTCCTTAGCGGCCGGCCCTATTGTAGTTCGTCCGGCGTTTATGCGCTGTAACCTCTGTTCGTATTTTTCAAAGAGAGACTGCTGTTGTGTCATCAGCTCCGTGAGTTTCTGAGCTGACGATTGTTCCCGTGCCGTTTCCTTGTTGTTGGTACGGTTCCGGTGACGCTTCCGCTTGTTAGGTGGGAGGCGTGGTGGGTCATTAATGGGAAATATGGCCCCTGGGTATCCGGAGACGAACGAGGGGACAGTCCTTCACTGGCTACCTGTTCACCAATAAAAGTCTGACTGCTGTCCGCACGCAGGTCGGGTACTTCCTTGGTCTCACCCTCGAATATGACATCCTCGCCAGATTGTGCAAGTCCATTTTTGTTTGCTGTTGGTGACTGCTTGTCGTCCGCGGAAATAATGTGTGGAGCCCCAAGATGTGTATGTTGTTGCCCCTCCAGAACCTGACCTGAATGCGGAGCGGAACGTTCCGTATGGGACTGACTACATTTAGTTCCACGTCGGTCGATATCATCTTCCTTGCGGCGCTCAGGATTCAAGAGTTGCTGTCTACAACTTTGGCGGGGGTAGGACATGGTTGGTGAGTTGTTTGTCAATGGAGAACTAGAAATGTGTGCGAATGAACTGATAGAGTACTGAATATAAATATACATTTTCTACCAAATTTCATCCTTCAAACACCTAACGTCTCGACATCGATCTCCGAGGAGTTTGTGGGTTCCCTCGTGACTGTTTTATTTCCTTCACTAACATAAGTAGTGTGGATAGTCTATATACTCTAACACTACCAGCTGTCTTACTCTTCATCCCACAATAACATATGGTTGAGTGCCTCATTAGTCGGAGCCACTTCTTGTTCTACTCCTCGCCAGCTCTTACTCCGGCCTAATGACGACCTATTCGCAGGACCCTGTTGGGAACTTCCCCTATCGCTCCTATTTACTCTTCTTACCCGTGGTGTCCTTGTCATGTGCTGTTGCGGCTGTTGGAATATGCTTCTCGAAGAACGATTGCTCGTTATCGCACACCTAAACTAGGCTGCCGTCAACCACGCCTTCTGTGCATACTGTTGAGCCTCTCCGTTGACCTGATTTATATGGAAGTTCTATTGATTTGAGTGTGTTCGCATATCATTTTCACAATTTAACCATGTATTTACTTACATCGTTCGTGTTATGTACACCCCCACCCTTATATGCTCCTAATAACTCACAGATGCTTACTTATGTCTCTGTATGCTTCCTTATATCCTCCTACTTAGTTGTGTATAGATGCCATTAGATGCAAATGTCTTGCCATTCCATTTCCTATTACTTAAATCATCGGTCTGCTCACGTCCTTAGGACACGTTATGCAATCTTTTGACGTGTTGCCTAATATATATTTATCGTTGTGTCTTTTACCTTTCCCATTCTTAAAAATTTGTAAATTAATATAGTATGCCGCTGATTCTTTGCGTCGTCGTATCAACCTAGTCGGCACTAACCATGTACATCTCCCATTTCTACTACTGTGGATCCTAAAGAACTTTCTTCTGTTCTTCTAACAACTTCTTAGATACAATTTAAGCTCATTAACTTGCAATTCGATTTGTACTTGTCTCACACTGAAAAATACCTTACTACCTGTACTCACACATGACTACTTATCTGTGGATTCTGGCTGATTCTCTGATTTCGTCATTTGATCATCTTGAGACCTTCCTTGTTGACCCTGGCTAAAGTTGTACTTGATTGTAATGCTCGCTCATCGGTTTTGCCCGTATTAGTAGATTCTTTCTTCATACTCTTGTCCAAACGTCGTTAGTACAACGACCAAAAAACATGTGCCAGCTACTGACTAGTTCTTATTCTGTAGCTTTCCCTGTAATTACTAATAAACTAACAACATAACTGTATCTCAACGTTCTCCCTCATCAGGGAGGGGGACGTTGTTCATTTATTAGTAATAATAAACAGTAAGCCTAAAATGACTGACTGTTAAAATGAGTCATTAATCATGTGCTGTAAAACCAGCAAAACCCTAAAACCCAGTTTATCAGACCATTCTGATAAACTGTAAAACTTGTAATAAACCTAAAATAATCAAATAATCTAAGTACTTGTATTCTGACCACATATCGATTACAGTCGGTGAAATCCTTTTTGTATAGTTTGTTGTATTTTTCGTACATAGTACACACCCATCTGTGCACTGTCGTACATGTGTCTGTCTCCGTTTATTCGTCCCTTTTTGTATATTATATTTTATTTATCGAATATGGTACTCTATCTGTATATTTTCTTACATGTGTTTATCTCCGTCGATTCGCGATCATCAGCTTATATTTCTTTATCATTTCTTCATAGGTGTAGGGTTTTAGGGTTTATGTGTGGTGAGATTTTAGAAGTGTCTCACAGTTTGTAGAGGAGAAACACCCAAACTGTCGTGATATAATTATCAATGTTGGGGTGAGAATTAATGAAAAAGTGGCATTAGTGATTTTCGATCAAGAACATTCAGTAGGTCATTACACACCCTAAAAAATAATTAAGAAAGACCTTTGTCTAATAAATGATACTAGCCCTAGCATTAGTGTAACGATATAGAATATCATTACATTAACCTAGCCAAAGTATATGAAGGTATACAAGTGAAGTGAGGTTCAGACACTCATGCTAGTAGGATAGCAAGAAGCATCTCTCAAGCATATATGTATAAGCACAAGAGATCATTGAATATATCCAAGCATAACATAAAAATTTGTAATGCAAAGCAACGGTTCATCACTCAAGACTTAGCAGTAGTAAGAAGAACAATAAGGATTAATATAAATAAGAAAAGCAATAGAAACTAAGAGTGTTCAACAATCTCAAAGGCACTAGATATCTGGGTGAAGATTAAATGTGCAGGGCAATTCACCCGCAAGAACATTTAGCATCAACAAAGCTTGGATCAACGAGCAAAAGATTGAGACCTACGATCATTAGAATAAAGTGCGGGATTGTACACTAAAGAAAAAATGCCACTCGTGAGCCCTAGGCACATGAAACACAGGATCAAATACGAGTCTTCAAAGGAAAATACCTCTGAAGAAATATCAAGCTACATTTTGTAGTAATTAGTATAAGGGCGTAGACTATAAGAGGGGCTAAGGAGTAAAAGTGCCACAAAGGATAACCAACAGTAAAAGAGGTTTATAAAATAGTATCAAAAGATTCACAGAGTCCAGTCAACAGAGTCGACAGGTTTTAACCATAAACAGAAAAAATCATCTCATAACACAATGCATACCCAATCGTGTCGTGCACACATAATAGTATAGAAAAAAGGTACAAATATCCTTCACGAACAGTGGAGAGAAACAAGGGAGTCTCACAAGAAACGGTAAAGGGCACAAAGTGTTAGAGTGTAATGTAGTAGATTTTAAATAAAGTGCAAATGTATGTATTTCTTTCTGACCCCACCTTTGGTTCTATACCTAAGGTGTCTGTGCTAGTGTTCAGCCGCTTGGGCTGGCCAGGGTAAAAACTCATATGGTCAGTATGAGAAACCTTAAGCAGAACACTTTAATACTTCGATGCTACTCTATTTCAACTTCTCTGCAACTAAATCTCACGCTGGTCACATGATGTCTTTCCGCATAGGTTGTGACTTACATAGAACCGCAGCTATTTTTAGAATGTTGCGGTTGACAATCCACTCTCGGAAATCGGTTGAGAAACTTAATCTGCTCTCGGAAGTCGGTTATGTAATAACTCAACTCTTGGGAGTAATTTAAGCAACTTGATTAGCTCTCGGGTGTGAGCTAACTCTGAAAACTTAGCTCTCGAGAGTGAACTAACTCTGATGACTTCCATAAATCAAAGAGGTTCCTTGCTGTAAAATCTGGCCTGGGACCTGTAGTCGCTAACAAAGCACTTTAGAACATAGGGTACAAACGTATCTGGAACTAGATCAGACCCAATTCGAGATTCGAGACATTGAATTAGGAAATAGCACAAGACATACATAATAAAGCTTATAGGGACAATCCAACCCATAACAATATATAAACAAAACAACAACGACCCGATTGAGTATGCTAAATACTGAGAACAATCAAGAAAGGTAGTTTGGACGTCTAAATCAATAGGTGACATCGAAATCACTCAGAACATCGAATCAGAATCAGAGTACGATATACTTGAGCACAACGAATTTTGAGGGATATATCAACCCATAAGAACATACAAACCAAGCATAATATAATTCATAAGAACACATAAACCAAGTAACGAACACTTGATTGAGTACGCTGAGTATTATTAAACAATCAACAGATATGCATGGCGGCATTCAAATCAAAAGAATATATACTAGTCGCCACACATGGCATAGAAAAGAAGTACAGTGACCAAGTACAAGTTTAACAACACAATCACACCAGAGTGAAAGTAAACGAACATTCTATAGGAATAAAAGCCTTTATATCCCACCATATACAAAGAGGACGTACACACAGCACATTACAAACAAGCACACATGTATAACGAAGGATACGTGACAATAAGTCAGTTCGGGACAAGGACACATAGTACGACATCACATGAGAAGTGTAATATACTAGACAAGTGAGGTCAAAGAGACCAAACATCACAAGTGAGTTGATAAGTCCGAACATCTCAAGTGTTTTCAACAGGATAAGACATCTCAGATGACATCACAATCACGAAAATTCGACACAGAACCGAACATTCACAGGTGACGTCAATAAGACTGAACATCCATAGGGGACGTCAATAAGACCGAACATCTTTGGTGACGTCACTAGGACCAAACTTCAAGCTAATATCACATACATGACAAAATAATTCCACATATGACAAAGTAAACATAAGTAAGTCCACACGTGACCAAATAAGCCTGACTAACAAACACTACCTAAACCTTCCCAAGCACAGAAGGAAAGCAACATGCTACCGCACCACAAAGGAAGATAGACACTTCCCACGGAAGGACAGCAAATCGTGAGAACGACAAAAGTATGTAAGATAAATTAAATTTTAATTTATTTATACAAGTTACCAGCAAAGACAAGGGGGGTGAAGTACTTATTCGCACAGAACATAGCACAAGTCTTTACTAATAACCTGCAATACCCACACACCAACACAGACAGCTCAAGATGCCAACAGCAACCAGAGCAGGCGTGTATGGTGGTGAAGGGGGAAGCGCTGGCGCGGATGGTGCGGGTGTCAGCCCACTAGGGGGGGGCAAGTCCAGGCTGTGGTTCAAGCCAACAGCCAACACCGAGTGGGGTGCCCATACAGGCATCAGCAAGTTTAGAACTATATAGAGGATTTGTCAAGGCAATTTTGTCTTGGTTAGTAGGTTTGTAGCTAAATTAGAACAAACAGCATCAGTAAACATTGCGAGTCTATACAAGATGAGAGTAGACTTTATGACCAGGAGCTCAGAACGAAATACGATCAAGCTATCAATGAGTGCGGTGACGATGAGGAGGATGAAGTAATTCAAATCAGTCAGCACATTAGCGAGCTAAGGCTCATGCGTTCGCGCTTAGGTGATAGGATTAATGAATGTACACTATCGAAACTACTAAAGACCTCAGAATTTCCGAAGTTACCAAGAGACAGTAACTTCAAAATGAAACATTGTGAAGGCATTGTAGAGTTTACTCCGCAACGCAGAGACCCTGTTCTTAGCCAAATCTATGCCACAATGTCAGTATCCAGCGCTAGTGAGATATCTATTAGATTCCACTGACGCATCAAACCACAAGAAATTAAAAAAATCCTGGCAATTCAATAGAATTATTATTAGTGTTAGAGGAGCGTTACCGAAACACGGACAAAGAGCCCATACACACTCAAATCCTCAAAGTAGCAAGATACCAGGCACTCATGTATTACGAACAGCAGGAGAAAGTGGATGCCATCATTAAAGCAGGCAACCTGTTTGATGGAAGCGACGGGCACTTGTCAGATACAAAACATACTGTGCTCTACTCTCGTACTGAGGCAACCATAAGAGTAGCAGCCAAGGTACAGGCAGATCGTATGCACAGAGAGCGCAAAATATACAATTCTCACGCGGCCACGCCAGCCTCAGAACGCCACAACCAATGCGATCAAACATCACAAACCAGACAATGGCGCACCAAAACACACCAACCCAAAACAATAAGACTACTCCAAGAGAAGAAAGGGGTGACAATACGTGCATGTCCTTATTGTAAGGTGTCACCAGCCCCACATCGATTTAGTAGTGTACTTTGAAGACATCAAATCAGAACAAGAATGTGGAGGAGCTAACAAGTAGCTAGACTATTTATTGCCTCCGGGAATGTAGAAGAGATACCAGATAACGATGAGTCCTGAAACAGCTGGTGGGTGGAAGCAAACATGACTGACCTGGCTGACAAACTAAATTTAAATACAGAGGAAGAAACGTTGTTAATAAATACAAATGATACAAATTACCAACCTTTATTCTTACTTCTCGCACCACGACACCAAAGATTACACATTGGCATACAAATCAATGGCAACACACAATACCCTAGTAGACTCTGGTGCACAACGCTCATGTATGGACAAGAGTATAACAACTAAATTATATCTATCAGTCAGAGTACAGCCGGGTTACATACAACTAGCTCAAACAGATGCTATCTTGAAGTGTTGGACCTACCAGACAAGAAGGCACCAATACTTCTAGCTATGGACATTCTCCCATACATCAAGTATATACATAGCAGGACTAATAAATTCATCTATACCAAGAGATGCAACATGGGAATCACTACCCAGAGCATGAACAAGAAGTGTGGTAATGACCTGAAGAACTGGATAATAATCAGACAATATTTAATAAATAGCCAACGACTCACCTCTAACAAGGGGAATACGTTGAGATATAGTTATCTACTGCGTATTTACTACATTTTTAACTAGCTGATAGTGCTTGGCAGTATATTGAATATTATCTGAAAGTCTGGATTTATGGGATGAAGAATCAACCTACTAGTTGATGCGAATGTTGCCAACGAAGAATCTGGACATAAAAGAAAAGGAACGATTCCCAGGCTGAGAGTAAGTCTGAATTTATGGAAGGGAGGATCAACTAAATACGAGTTGAAACGATCATTGACGATGAAGGTGAGCAGTTTACTTTCGTAACGCATGAAGTAAGATGATGTGTGTGGTCTCTGCTGTTAAGGGTATCGTATCGTTAAGGGTATCGAATGGGTGGCATGTAGCATAAATCGTAATGCATTGCAATATGGGCGACTTTGTTTTTCAAGTTGTCCAAATAGTCACAGTTTGTGAAAGGGAAATAGATCAGATTATTTCGTATACATATGTATAAACGGTCATATGTTGGATAACGTTTGCATATGCGTAAACGTAGAGAGGGTTTTTCGTTTAGGGTTTATGTAGACATGTACAGTACTGGACAAATACACCTTATATATATATATATATATATATATATATATATATATATATATATATATATATATATATATATATATATTTATACACAATTATTTATATATAGGTATAGTTATATGTTTATACAGGTATACATATAAATGTATGTATATATTTGTGTATTTATGTATTTGCTTGTGTGTATATATATCTGTGTATGCATGTATATGAATATATGTGTGTATGCATGGATATGCGTAAATGCATGTATATATATATATATACATATAGATGTATATATATATGTATATATATATATGCATATATGTGTGGTCAGAATACAAGTACTTATATTTATTTGATTATTTTAGGTTTATTACAAGTTTTTTTACAGTTTATCAGAATAATCTGATAAACTGGGTTTTAGGGTTTTGCTGGTTTTACAGCACATGACTAATGACTCATTTAAGAGTCAGTCATTTTAGGATTACTGTTTATAATTACTAATAAATGAACAACGTCCCCCCTCCTGAGGAGGAGAACGTTGAGATACAGTTATCTCGCGTATACTTACTACATTTTTTTTAACTTACCATAGAAGTTGTTAGTTTATTAGTAATTACAGAGAAAGCTACAGAATATGAATTAGTCAATAGCTGGCACATATTTTTTTGTTATAAGTATAACAATTGAAAGACAATGCGAACAGAGAATGTCGCATCAAATTGAACGATTTAGATTATCCGAACGATTTAGATTGAATTGAACGATTTAGATTGGATTAACGACGTGTGGACGACGAGGATGAAGAAAGAATCTACTAATACGAGTGAACCCGACGAGCGAACATTCCAATCAAGCAGAACATTAACCAGGGTCAACAAGGAAAGTCTCACGACGATCAAATGACGAAATCAGACAATCAGTCAGAATCCACAGATAAGTAGTCATGTGTGAGTACAGGTAGGAAGGTTGTTTTCAGTGTGAGACAAGTACAAATCGTATTGCAAGCTAATGAGCTTAAATTGTATTTAAGAAGTTGTTAGAAGAAAGTTCTTTAGGATCCACAGTAGGGTAATAGAGATGGGAGATGTACATGGTTAGTACCGACTCGGTTAGTACGATGACGCAAAGAATCAGCGGCATACTAGATTATTTTACAAAAGTTTTCAGAATGGGATATTAGGAAGCATACAGAGACACAAGTAAGCACCTGTGAGTTATTAGGAGCATATAAGGGTGGGGGCGCACATAACACGAACGATGCAAGTAAATACAAGGTTAAATTGTGAAAATGATATGCGAACACACTCAAATCACTAGAACTTCCAGAAAAATCAGGTCAACGGAGAGGCTCAACAGTATGCACAGAAGGCGTGGTTGACGGCAGCCTAGTTTAGGTGTGCGATAACGAGCAATCGTTCTTCGAGAAGCATATTCCAACAGCCGCAACAGCACATGACAAGGACACCACGGGTAAGAAGAGTAAATAGGAGCGATAGGGGAAGTTCCCAACAGGGTCCTGCGAATAGGTCGTCATTAGGCCGGAGTAAGAGCTGGCGAGGAGTAGAACAAGAAGTGGCTCCGACTAATGAGGCACTCAACCATATGTTATTGTGGGATGAAGAGTAAGACAGCTGGTAGTGTTAGAGTATATAGACTATCCACACTACTTATGTTAGTGAAGGAAATAAAACAGTCACGAGGGAACCCACAAACTCCTCGGAGATCGATGTCGAGACGTTAGGTGTTTGAAGGATGAAATTTGGTAGAAAATGTATATTTATATTCAGTACTCTATCAGTTCATTCGCACACATTTCTAGTTCTCCATTGACAAACAACTCACCAACCATGTCCTACCCCCGCCAAAGTTGTAGACAGCAACTCTTGAATCCTGAGCGCCGCAAGGAAGATGATATCGACCGACGTGGAACTAAATGTAGTCAGTCCCATACGGAACGTTCCGCTCCGCATTCAGGTCAGGTTCTGGAGGGGCAACAACATACACATCTTGGGGCTCCACACATTATTTCCGCGGACGACAAGCAGTCACCAACAGCAAACAAAAAATGGACTTGCACAATCTGGCGAGGATGTCATATTCGAGGGTGAGACCAAGGAAGTACCCGACCTGCGTGCGGACAGCAGTCAGACTTTTATTGGTGAACAGGTAGCCAGTGAAGGACTGTCCCCTCGTTCGTCTCCGGATACTCCAGGGGCCATATTTCCCATTAATGACCCACCACGCCTCCCACCTAACAAGCGGAAGCGTCACCGGAACCGTACCAACAACAAGGAAACGGCACGGGAACAATCGTCAGCTCAGAAACTCACGGAGCTGATGACACAACAGCAGTCTCTCTTTGAAAAATACGAACAGAGGTTACAGCGCATAAACGCCGGACGAACTACAATAGGGCCGGCCGCTAAGGAGAGTTCTTCTGACGCACACGAACGGGTACAGGCAGTACCAGAGGACGAAGACAACCCTACCTTCCGAATTCAAGGCTGTGAGCGTCCGTTTTATGGACTTGGGTACAAATCACCAGGGTCAGAGGACAGTTCAACCGAGGAGGATGATACTCTGTCTGCCAGTGAGAACACACCAACTTTTCAAGAGTTCGCACATGAACAAGTATTAGCCAGACAGAATCCTCAAGGTAAGCAGGCGGTGAAGAATAGACAGGACCGATTAAGTACGAACCTGCGCCAACAACAGCAACGTCAGTGGGGCGAGAAAGAAGCGCCCAGTGAATATGTACAGACACATAAACGACAAGAGAAGGAGACAACAGTGCCTCCGCCCACACCGGCTAGTATCGAGAAAAGGCGACAGGCGCTACACGCACGGATACTACAGTTAAGTGACGAGCTATGCCAAGCAATCGAGGAGAATAACACGGCTCGAGCTGAAGCTCTTCGGGGCGTGATTGAGACACTTCGAGCTACATTAGAGTCCCGACCGGTAGAGAAGCGTCCCGTACCTTCACCACGTACGTGGCCTGATTGGCCGTCGAACAGATACTACCTACATGATATCATGGAACGGGACACAAGAGGGGTCTCCTCGAGGCGTTCAAGAACGCACAAATCGCAGGGCTGGACGAGAGTTGGAACCTTACATGGTTTCATAAGGTACTATCTTACTTCAAGGCGGAGAAGTCAACGCTGGACTACATCCGCGACAACTCTGAACGGTTGAAGACATGCACACCTCAACTACAGATCGAACAGATCTGTTCGCACGAAACACAAGCCACTGTCGATCCCGCGTTTCGCAAGTTAGCCAAGGGCCAAAGTCGGAACATGCACACTCCTCTTATGGAACAAATGACACAGCTCATGGAGAACCACAGGAGGGCACGTGAACGGTGCCAGACAGATGCCGACTTCCAACAGAATTTAGTGAACCACTGCATTGTACAACTGTTAGAAGAAGCTCTCAACGGCCGTACGTATGAACGTACTCTACAGTTGCATCCCAAATGGCAACTGATGGAGATACACGAGCTTATACAGCTGTTGAGCCCGGACATTCAGGATGCACAGCAACGTACGGCAGCACGTTTCCAGGGTCGCAACAACCGCGAGGGCCCGACGACCAATGGAAGTCGCGACCACACCAATAGCCGCCCCAACCTACAGACGAGTAGACGACAAACGCAGAATTGGACTCAACGGCCCCAACCTACGGTACCAACGACTTGTGCGGGGTGCCAGGCACAGGCGCCACCAGGTGGTAGGCACATCCCACGGTGTCACCATTTCAGGGCGTCGCAAGCGGTGAGCGCAGAGGGTCGGGCAAGGCTATACGACAACAACCGTCCTTTGAGGGACGTACAATCGGTACACAGACCGTCCACAACGTCAACCGCAGGACAGGGGCAGAATACATCCCAGACTAGAGACGTAGTTACAATACGTCCGACGCCTCAAGTACAGGTGAATGCGATTACACAGGACGAAGACTTGGCTCCACCATCGGAAGCTACAGAGATTCATATCAACACGATCCTTTACGAAGACTTCGAGCAAATGACGTCACCACCAAACCACACCTATGACACGTGGGAGTCGGTAGCCGATCATGCATGAGAGGTGAGGGTGTCTGAGTCGGATAGGAGCTTCATATTTGTTACCACGATTGGAGCAGTGATGGCAATACAAGACCCATTGCTGACGTCAGACAACCGAGTCTATATTCAAGTACAAATCAACGGACGTACGTTCAAAGCCTTGATAGACACGGGAGCAAATAGAAGTTGTATCTCACAGACATCCGCAGACCTCCTTGGCCGACCAATAACTCCGGCACCACCTGGGTCATTTATATATTTAGCTGACAAGGCGGTGCGAACTCCTCGACTGGGGACGACGGAAGTGGTACCTATAAGGTACGGTACCAGAATTATCGACGGTTCATTAGAATTGATGAACTTGCCGACGGGTATAGATGTTATAGTGGGGCAAGATATGTTGAAAGGCTTGGGCCTATACATAGGCGGTATCCAATCGCCACTTGCACCAATAGACCCCACAGAACTAGAAGAGCTCCTCGAACCCATACCACGCCGACAGGCACCTAACACGACGGAACCCGTCGATGTACTCGAACGGTTGGCACAGGATTTGGAAGCCAATGCGAAAATTGCCGACAACGCGCGCTGTCGTCTGGAAGGGAGTGAGGTAACCATCCCAGTAACCCATGAACAAGCGTTGCAGATGCGGCGATCGGCGCGTAACTTCGTATCCGATCGATGGCTCCCCTATGTGGATGAACAAGTGAAGAAGTGGTTGACGGATTTGGTGATCACGAAACGAACGACACCAACGACTGTTAATCTTCCTCTGTAGTAAGTATACGCGAGATAACTGTATCTCAACGTTCTCCCTCCTCAGGGAGGGGGACGTTGTTCATTTATTAGTAATTATAAACAGTAATCCTAAAATGACTGACTCTTAAATGAGTCATTAGTCATGTGCTGTAAAACCAGCAAAACCCTAAAACCCAGTTTATCAGATTATTCTGATAAACTGTAAAACTTGTAATAAACCTAAAATAATCAAATAAATATAAGTACTTGTATTCTGACCACAACATTGATCTGCTCAGCCATATGTATATAGAATACTGGATAGGTATTAGCCGATCCTTAAGCATGATTCTAATAAACTGCTGCCGTTTGTACTGGTTTACTATAAGCTATCGATTGATGTGTAGTATATTCAATGAACTGATTTTTTTTTATGTAAGATCCTCATACGTTTCGACGGCCTTGTCACTATAACAGGTCGTCTCAGCTGACGCATGAGCAGATTTTTCATGAGCAGGTGCCTTTACATACGACAATATTACAGTCTACCATCCTTGTATTCACTTGCAGATACGATGTGTATACACTGAATAGCTGGTGTGCTACCTATGTCTGAATATATTGAACGCGTCAGCCATATTATGTTCAGAGCCGGTACTTGTCGAGTCCATTGTCTATGTAGCTTTTGACATGATTATTGTACATCTTTTCAGTGAAAATACTTGTTATATCACGATCCCGCTCATCCTTCTCTATTGCTTCGAATGCAACGTCGCTTACGTGTATATACTTGCGCACTTTCTCGCCATTGAATATTAGTTATAAGTATTCAAAATCTCTTGATGTATATTCAACTAGAAACTTATAATTGATAACCAAGATTTTAGATGCATAGTCGGAGTATCACCGATCACAGCTGTATTGTTACCTTTGCTATCGCGCACACTCACAATTAGTTGAAAATAGACACTACATACTCTTATGTTCACCTGATGACCAGAAATGTTTTGCGACAAACAATTAGAGATCGATACCTCTATTGTAAAATAGAACCATGTAACTCTAGAGGCTTTTGTACAATTCTTCACGCGGTAAAACCGATAGTCCAGTTTACAGTACACCTAATCATAAATAGCGACTATAAACCATTTTTAGGTGTAAAACATAAATTATTGGAAGCGGTATAAAACTGGCTCAAGAAACATTAATAGAACTTAAAATTTGGTTGTCATCACCGTTTAATAAAGCTTAAAGGAGGAGCTATATTTCGAGAGTTGTAGTCCTTCCTTGAAAGAACGCGGGTTTTGGTATGACCTAAAAGTAATTAAGGTAGTAATACCTGTTACGCAAACCCGTATTTACCTTTTAACTGCTTGACCAGGTTTTTTCAAATTCATGCTGTTCACGGGGTATAGTACCATCATACGGGCGACAGATTTGTATCCTATTGTTTGCATCCCCTGTTTAAGACACATGATGTGTCAATTTATTCACTGCATAAATGTCTGTTCTCGGTATAGAGTTGAGAGTGACCAATAAGATACGACCAAAGGAAACAAGGCACTATGCTGAGGGATTTGCATTGAGTATTTATTTGTATCTTGTGTTGCTTCATTAGACTCGATTTCTAATTGAACGTCTCATTCATATGTAGTGTCCCGGTATCATCTACCGGTTATACCGCTATATTTCTGATGACTCTAATACCAGGAACACGTTGGATCCAGACCCAAAACTCAGAATTTGACACTACTGGGGTTTGGAATAAAGGTTGGATTTTCTGAGAATCTGGTACCTAGATGCTACAGCCCCCCAACTACTTCATGCGCGTCCTGTTATTTGCTGATCGTTCATCTGTGCTTGTTCTTGTTGACTTCTTCCGCCTGGTCTGTATCCATTTGCGTCGGACCCGTTGCCGGTATAAAGTAAGAAAATTACCGTCTGTTTTTTTTCTCTGTTTCATGCGTCCAGGTACGCTCTCCATCTGGCCAGTGCAGTAGGTATTCCTTGGATCCATCACCTCGGGTGGATGCTCGATGGTTTAATATTGAGGATAATTGTGTCTCTTTTGGGAATGAATTCTCCCGGGGCGTTGGCATTTTTGACCAGTCCGATTAAGATTATTCTGGGACTTTAATTCCATCAAGGTTATAGACAAAATACTCGTTGCCCTCGCCTACCTACTATTTTGGTTGGTCCGCCATATGGCACTGTCATTTATTTTACCTTGATAGCGAGCCTTCAATTACATTATCCCCGTCCTAGAAGTGTATGTATATATCTCCTTTGGAAATTATAGTCGTATATTGTTAGCCTCCGCTCATCAAGCATTTCAGGATTCCTCGTCCATCTCTTGCACCTTGCTTCTGTTGGTAATGGCAAATTGCCCCACTTGGATGGAGCTTTTTTTTTACGCCTTTACATCGAATGTGATCAGATTGTACGTTGATTGTTTGCCTAATAACATCTTCTCAGAGTTTATATTAAGCATTCTCTGGTATGTCAGACAAGTGCTTACCACTGCCGTCAGGCTTGGTTCGAATATTGATTAGTCTATTTGTCTCCAGTTGATGTCAGTAAAAGCTAGGGACAAGTGGCGCGAGGCTTTGAGAAGTTGATCGATTCTTTTACAACATTCTTGTTTCGCTTCTCAAGTTCAAGCATTGTCCTGTGTAAGCGTTTTGTTCTCACCTCTACATTAATCCTGGTGTCATGAAAGTCATTATGATATTTCTCAAATAGGCAGGCTACTGTGGCCTGCATAAGCTGCATATGACTAAAATGTTGCAATCCTTGATATCTTTAAAGTCTTTCCACAATGGCTTGGAATCGCGCAGCTTTGCGAGTGCTGGCTCGATACTTCAGTCCCGTCAGTTTGTCGTAGCAACTCTTGCACAAGAAATAGGTATCTCACCAAGGGCATATTGCTTCTTGAGAGAAGATCTTCCGCCAATGCACAAATTCTATTGTATCGCGACAGTCAGACATGCTGATAGACTTATCGCCTGATCACTTAGTGAATTCACTCAACTTGAGTAGCTTGTTCATCTCAAGATCTGACACCTTGTTTTCTTACATTTGGGTTGACGAAGTCTAGCTCGCTGATAAAGTCTATTGTGCACTCATCATAGTCATTCTTATCGCAGTTCTACATGACTTTATTGTTTGTATAGCCCCCTCAATCATTGGTGCACTTCTGTCATCAGTCGCTTTGGATACCGTGGGTGTACTACGTTTCTAAGGTTGTGGAACGTTCTTATATCTATGGTCTCATCTGTCTTTTGTGCATATAGCTTGTTCACTATTCTGTCAACAATATATGTAGCATGAGCTGATAGCAATAGGTTTGTATGATTGTCCAAGTTATGGCTGTATGTTTTGCATATACTCTGGTGTGCGCGCGATTGAAGCTCACTCGTGTGCATAGCCGGACTAATCATGTTATTTGATAAAGAGCAGAAATCTTTGACCGTTTTGTGTGTTGATTCACCATCGTTGTGTGAGTACTTGTAGACTGAATTGCTTCAGTATCCATTGGAAATTAAAAAGGAAAAACACAATCTCCCCCTCCCAGTTCACAAGTATCGAGTCCTTATTATTGGGTTGTCTGTGTATGGGGACCCACCTTTGAACCTATTCGGTGATCGTTCCTTTGGATGAGGAGCTAATGCGGTCTGTTCAACTAGGTTGTGCAAATTATCGCGCTGTTGAGAACCCGAGTGTATGGCCTAATATGCCGCGTTGGTGTAATAAACTTAATTTATATTGGTTTATCCTTCCCTATGTAGCTGTGCGTACAATACTTGTTGTTTTCTTTTTCACCTCTACACTTGTACACACAAAAGTTATGGACTAAACAATATACCATGTAACAATGTTTGACGCTCAACATTTAACACCAAATGACTAGCATTCGATCGATTACTGGTAGAACTTGAGCTTTTTTTTTGCAGGTAAACTTTGTGGACAAAGTACCCTGGACGAATATTGAGAACCGGACTAGAGGACCAGGATACATGAGAGTAGTTTAGACCCTGGCCAGAGGACCGGACCTAAAGGTTTTTATTTAAGGACCGGACCAGAGAAACGCACCGATTAGTGGAACTGAGAATTTAATAAGATAGAAGTGATGACTCATCGGAAATCATAGATATGGGTATTTTCACAGTACTCGATGTTAGAGAAAGCTTCGTTTCACATAGGATCGTGAGTAAAAATAACAGCAGGCGCGCCATTCCCAATGGCACTTCTGTTGACCGAGTTCACTTATTTTAAACAACTCTTTGCTAAGCGTTACTCGGTTTTGACCACATTTCAAGTGACCGAACTACTGTATGTATTCATCGTTCTTAACAGGCTAAGCTAACTATTTTTTTGGTACCACGATGAATGTATTTTCTATGTGTTCGATTGTTGAATCGACTGCTTGGATTTTATCGGCAATCGCTATCGCGCGTGGCGACATAATTTCCATCTGATTCAATACTGGATGAAGAAATCAAGGTAGAGGTCCATGCTACAGCTCGACCATTTCATATCTGAGACTCAACAATCGATGTCTACGTTGGACAAGGCCATACAACATATTGAAGGGATAATCAAGCCAAACGACATATGTAGCAAGAAACAAACAAACAAAAACATAGCCTTCTAAATTGGACAGAAGTCTGTTCAATCTGTTCAATTTAGAAGGCTATGCAAAAAAAACTAAGGAGGTTATTCGCTAATTAGGCTGTTAACTCGAAAATGTCGGGAATTTTTATTAGTATGGGTTGACACGTCCTAAGGCAACGACGCAGCCTGGGCGGATGCAGACTATGCTATTAACTACACAGGGGCTCACGAGATACTTTTCAGGTGCCAACCAAAACCTATACGTTCTGAACTTAACAATCACACGAACGATACAACTTCATATTATTTGGCCGTCCGGTGTGGACAAAGTACCCTAGGCGGATATTTAGGACCGGACCAGAACACCGGACCTGAGAGAAGAGTTTTGAACCGGACCAGAGGACCTGAGAGAGGAATTTAGGACCGGGCCAGAGGACCGGACCGATCAATGGAATATAAAATTTAATGAGAAAGAATGGGTTCTCTCGACTCATCGGATGTCATAATAATTCAGTAACTAGGAGATGAAACCATAAATACGGGTATTTTTACAATCACCCGTTGTTAGAGTAAATCTCATCCCACAAAGGCGCGCCGTTCAGAACGGCACTTCTGACTGAGTTCACTTTTGTTTTTAAACTTAATACTCTTTACTAAGCGTTACTTGGTTTGACTACACTTTAAGTGACCGAACTACTGTATTTGTCATACTACGTTCTTTAAACACTAAATTATCTAAGAAACGATTTAGTAGTTTTGGTTTGTTTTTACTTACGATAATAAAGGGACCCAGTACTACACCGATACCCAAGATAGAGAAGCAGACTTGTGACCGGCTATCGAAACGATTGCACTGAGTTCACTTTTTTTCAGACTTAAACTCTTTACCACGCGTTACTTGGTTTGACTACACTTTCAAGTGACCGAACTACTGTATTTATTAAACTACGTTCCTTAAACACTAAGTTAACTAAGAAACTATTTAGTTTTGATTTTTTTCTTTGCTTACGATATTAAATGAAGGGTCCCAGTACTACACCGATACCTAAAATAGGGAAGCAAGCTTGTGGCCGGCTATCAAAGCGATTGCTTGGAGTTCGTTGCCGATTGCCTTTAATGTGCGCTAAGGTGGAAACAATATTTGCTAGTAGGGAATCAACGCCTGAGGATGAAAAGCAGGCAGAAACCCACGTGACACTGGCCTGTTTGGTTTTGGAGGCTCAACACTCGATTTCTATATTAGATATGGCTAAATAACATCCGGAGTGGATTTCAGGTCTGGACGGACACTTGAGAACGATGATGCATGTGCAGGAGGCCACGGAAATTATTTGTCTCAATCGTGAACAACTCCGCCAACTTTGTGAATTTTCAATGGCGAATGTTGACAAGTCCACGTTCAACGACACGGTCCAGACAACATTGGGTAATGATTTTCTTGAGAAATAGGTACTATAACCAACATCGCAGGACTCCTCAATACCAACCACACGCAGGCATGGACGACACCAACTGGCCAGTTACCTAACAGCGTGGCTGACAATATGAAGTAAATCAGTAAGCTGCAACGTCAACGTCGCCCACGCTCACCAGAAGAGTTAAAGTAGAATTGTCAGGATAGTGTGAATGTGCCTATTGTGTTACAGTGGCACTTCACAAACGCTTTCCTGTTCATCACGATCGCTACTTAGAAGATTCACAGGCGATGAAACGATATAAGTTTTCAAAACCTGCAGAGCCTAGCATCACTGCATTTACAGCAGCATAGACGAAGATGTAAGTTTTTCAATTGACTCAACGAATGATGCGCGCAGAAGCAGAGAGACATATAGAAGACGTGTAGAAATACGGCCTCCGGTCAGTCTAAATATCAAGATCAAATGAGATAACACATTGGTTTTATTTGTATTTGAAATAATTTAATACAAAATCTTTACAATATTTCCAAAGTGTTCTAAATTCACCTTGATGGCTCCAATAGCCTGAGTATTTGGTACTCATTTACTTGGACCTATTTGAGACGATAGTATATGGAGGATATTATAAATTAAATTTTATACTACTACTTACAGGTTTTGGTCATCCCGCCAATCTCCAAAATTCAATAAGTCTTTTTATATATAACTTTTCTTCAGATGGAACTTTATTTACATTAGCCAATGTATTAACTTGACTTATGTTCTCATGTCTATCTATAAATTAGGCATGTGGTCATGAACATTTAGCACTTCTAGTAAAAATAATCTAATAAAGAACAGCTAGAGGTACGTCCTGTGTGATCGAGAATATCCCCGATCATTCTTACACAAGCTACCACTGTGGTAAAAGTCGTAATCAATTGGCTAGACGAAAAGACTGGCATGGTTAGAAGATCGATTTTTCGAAAATATCTCGGAGTCGAATGTTCGCCATCGTTGCATGCGCGAACTTCGATGGTCACGAAAGCATAGGAAAAAAAATATATCACGGGGGGTATCGAACCCACGACCAACACACAACTAGAAGACATATTTACCGATGTTACAAGACAGAATACATTTTCGTATATATATATACATATATATATATATATACTTAAATTTCCATTCTAGAGAGAAAGGAAGTCAACGTAAGTGAATCAGCCGTAGGACCAACATAGCCTGGTACGGTTGTATGATTGTTGGTGAAAACTAAGGAGAACATTATCACCGACATATAAGGCGAATCGTCAAGATGCAGCGGACTCTTGCAAGGTACAGAAGAAATAGTACATGCAAAAGTACACTCAAATTGGTTTGAAAAAGGAATTTGTTTTTGGTTTTCCAACTTCATAACCGATGCAACTACCTTGGGCTTCAAGGTTATTCTTGGGAACCTTGACCTGAACTTCCTGGCTGCAGGCCTCGGATTTGATTGATGTTGGAGTACAGTGGTCCGAAGGTTGGATTAAAGGAGCATTCAGAACGCTAGAACACGACAGGCGGTTGATCATTGAACACGCTTCGAGTCTATCAGCAACTCTTAATTACTCCTATAGGCAGAGCAAAGGAGAGCAAAACGAGTACTCATTAACAAAACCAACCCAAACAAAATGATTAGCAATCATTAAGGAGCAAGGTGTATTCGAGCGCAACGAGTTGTAGTAAGTATACGCGAGATAACTGTATCTCAACGTTCTCCCTCCTCAGGGAGGGGGACGTTGTTCATTTATTAGTAATTATAAACAGTAATCCTAAAATGACTGACTCTTAAATGAGTCATTAGTCATGTGCTGTAAAACCAGCAAAACCCTAAAACCCAGTTTATCAGATTATTCTGATAAGCTGTAAAACTTGTAATAAACCTAAAATAATCAAATAAATATAAGTACTTGTATTCTGACCACAGAGTTTTCGGGGACCCGCAAGCAGATCTTGTAGACATCAACATGATTCAATGATAATTAGCTATTTTGGTATCACAAGAGGAGAACGGCGGAAGAAAGTGTGTAACACAAATGGCTGAAGTCAACTATTATATAATAGCCGACACTCCTTCAATCTGGACCAACTATTCATCAACAACACAAAGCCATACATCGAAGTCTTAACATCAAGATGCCTATGCGTCCAACACCCCGTAGCCCTCGACGCACTCGTCGCGACGGCAAAGCAACCCAGAGATCTTTGTCAGATTTCGAGCAGACCCACCAAGGAGGCACAGCTTCTTCGCGCCAGACAGTAGCATCGCGTCGAAGAGATGAACAACCGCGATATGAACAGACAGACCAAGACGTGGGCCAGGCAGCAAGCAGGCGACATCAGTTGGGGCACGGGTCTCGCTTATCGGCAAGAGGGAGAGCAGATCCAGAAGACAGTGAGGTGCAATTTGTGATTAGGCATACTAGTCGTTCAAAGTCTGCTGAACCAGCAGCTGAGCGACACAGGGTAGCCAATGTCCGAGGTACTTCGGGCATTCATTCAGCGGGTGATAGACCGCATTCATGGCAGCCTTTTCACCGAGCACCTGAACAAGATTTCACTCGAAAGCGAACTCGATCGGGGAGTTTTACCAGTGCAAGTCAGGATTCCCTCACAGGCAACGGGGATGAGCGACAAGTCCAACGGCATAGAAATATGTCAGGGTGGGCCACGGGCACTCGTCAGCAAAACTCTGACGAAATTAGGGGCCGACAGCTAGAGCAATATTTGAGCGACCCACATGGGGATTATCGTAGGGAAGCCGAACGAAAACAACTACGTAGACGATGGGAACTCAGCCGACAGCACCGAGACTTCGCGCGATCGATACAGGATATGCGCAAGGCTAGTTACGTTGACGACGGTAAGCGCAAGTATAGTGACGTCGACGACGGTAAGCGCAAGTCTAGTGATGTCGACGACGGTAATGTTCATGGCAGCAGAAAACGACCGCACAAAGACGAACAGGCGAGAGAGCCGATCATGACACCAGCGCAGTGGAACGAGCATCGCCGAGCCATGTGTCAACGCCTCGAAAGGAAGATATCTTTCTTTGTGGATGAACTTTGTCGAGCACAGGGAAACTACGATGTCCCAAGATGTACATTACTAACGTCCACGATCGATACACTGAAAGGAGCGTTGAATACTCAATTGGAAGCTATCAGGAAGAACAGAGCTCCGGAGCCACGGACATGGCCCGATTGGCCTTTAGACCGTTATCAATTAAGCAGCACAGCCGATAGAGACACACGAGGGGCGCTAGAAGAGGCACTGAAGAACGCCCATGTCTCAGGACTAGATGAGTCGTGGATGGTACGTTGGTTCTATAAGGTACTCATACATTTTAAGGCAGCAAAGGCCACAATTGACTATCTCCGTGACAACCATAATGAGCTGAGGGTATATCCGGCGGAACAGGTCATAGACCAAATCTGTCAACATGAGAGCAAGGCCACCGTAGACCCTACCTTTAAGAAGTTGGCGAAGGGTAATCCCCGCACCAAGGGTGTAGAGTCAGCCAGGGAACATTTGAACAAGATTGTGGAAGTTCACAAGAGAGCCTGGGAGCGAGCAGATAAGGGCAAGGACTTTCCTAAGCGGTTGCTTAATCACTGCCTCATACAGGCCCTCGAGGACCTGACAGGTAATATGACGTATGAACGCACGCTACAACACCACATAGGTTGGGACCACCTGGAGACTGAAGACCTTCTCCGCATTTTAAATCCAGACATACAAGAAACCGATGCCATCCTCAGACAACGGGTACGGACACAGATGAATGTGGGGGGATAGGCGTAGACAGTTTCCAGCCCAACAACGAGATCGTAATTTGAATACGAATACAGGAGGAGGCAGCACACAACGCACAAGCACGTCTACGACCACCACGTGTTACGCGTGCAGAGCGGGTGCCCCACCCAGTTTCAGGCATATATCATCCTGCAAGCACTACCAGTCGAACAAAAGGGTTGGATTCACTTCCAGCTCGGGCCGAGGATTTAAGCAAGGCGTATCCTTCGATAAGAGTTTGCCCGCGGTCAACACCATTACGGCTCTAACAGACTCGGACGACCAGCAAACGGAGCAGGAGGAGACCACGCCTACAGACACACACATTGCTTCCATACTGGCACACCCAGACGAAATCGAACAGGGTGAGTTAGAAGAGGATGCAACGTGGGAAACCATAGGCAGCGATCAGGAATAGGACGTAAGGGTGTCGGATGTAGATGCAACTTTAGTTTTCCCGTCTAGCACACCTGTGATACTATCGATCAAAGATCCATTACTTTCAATGGACAATCGAGTATTCATATCCATCCTGATTAACGGTAAGACATGCAGGGCGTTAGTGGATTCTGGGGCAAACAGAAGTTGCATTGATTCGACATCCGCACACGATTGGGGATTGCAAATTAAGTCGGCTCCGGAGGGATCCTATATATACCTAGCTGATCGTAGTCTTCGTACACGGCGAATAGGCTCAACCGTACAAACTCCAGTACGATATGGTCTAGAGCTCACAGAACAGTCTTTCGAGCTAATGAATCTACCACCGGCTATCGACGCGATCGTAGGCCAGGATCTTATGCCTGGCTTAGGGCTATACGTGGGAGGCCTTCAATCGCCATTCTCACCCATAGATCCAACGGAGCTAGACAAACTATTGGAACCAATACCGTTGAGACGACCACCAGATTTGACCGAGGAAACCGGTGTTCGCCTGAAACTAGACAAGGAACTGAGGGACAATGACGGTATTCGAGAAAAGGACAGGTGCAGACTGGAAGGAGGCGAAGTTAGATTGCCAGTGACACCAGATCAAGCTGCAAGGATGCGGAAGGCAGTAAGGAACTTTGTAGCAGACAAATGGATACCATGGGTAGATAGACAGGTGCAGAAGTGGATTCAAGATTTGGTCATAGTTCAAAGGGATACAGCCACTTCCGTCAACTTACCCTTGCTCGCCGTGCCAGAGTATACTCAATCTGGAGAACTAAAGAAAGTGCGAGTGTGTTTGGACCTCAGAGCGGTGAATGCATTAATACCGGCGGATCAGTTCATTATTCCCCGTATCAACGACATCATTGGTAACATCAAAGGGAAGAGATATTACACGACATTGGATCTAACCGCAGCGTACCATCGACTCCCAATTCACCCTGATTCTCGTATCTATTCAGTTTCACACATGGCAAATGCCAGTATTCCTTTACATCAGCGCCATTTGGACTACACACACTGACGCAGCAGTTTCAGCGTACACTGAGTGTGATATTGCAAGGACTTCCGGCACACCACTACCTGGACGACATCGTAATAGCAACAGATGACTACGAGGAACACGTACGAGTAGTGAAAGAGGTCATTCGGCGGCTGACGTACCACAGTTTCAAGCTAAACCCTTCAAAATGTCATTTTGCAGTCAAAGAAGTCATGATCCTAGGGAAGCGAGTATCGAAGGCCGGAATTGATATTTGCCATGAAAAGCAGGCCAAGCTCATTGACTGGCCAACCCCGAAGAAGTACAAAGACATTGCATCGGCCTTGGGATTAGCCAACTTTCTTCACGAGCACCTACCAAACTTTGCAGAGGTAGTTGCCCCACTCCGGGAATTTGTAAGACTGAAGCCTAAGGAAATCATTGGAGACAGGTGGGAACAGAGACACCAGCAAGCTTGGGATGCCATGAAGCAAGCCATAGTTGAGGCAGTAGTGTTGAAATTTCCCGTCGACGAAGTACCTTTACAACTCGAAACGGATGCAAGCGACTACGGTATTGGAGGTGCATTGTTTCAGACCATAGAAGGGAAGAAGCAATACCTAATGTTCTTCAGCAAGACCCTCAACGCAGCACAGCGCAATTACGCAACACCCATGAAGGAATTATTGGCCTTGGTATATGGTCTCACACACTTCCGGGATCATCTCGAAGGTCAACGCTTTTCAGTGTTGACTGATCACAAGGCTTTGGTGTATATGAACACACAGCTAAAGCTGAATCCGATGCTACAACGATGGCATCACATCATAGCGCCTTTCAATTTTACTATCTCGCACATCCCGGGTATAAAGAACGTGTTACCAGACGCGTGGTCTAGGCTTCATGAGGGAACTGTTGAGACTGAGGACCCGGAGGTACTATATGCAGAATGTTGGCAACTTTTTTCCGGACTACTTTGAGCAAGCGCAACGGATTATGGGTGAGAATAATGTCGATGTCTTTGCTTCGCATCAGGACCATCATTTGCCACACTACTACACCGACGATGACAGGGGTGGAGCGTTTGCACATTGTTGGAAAGATATAGACGGATGGATGAACCCACCATGGAGATTAATCCATAGAATGTTGCGCAAGATACGATCAGAGAGGGCCACAGCTACGGTGTGTCTACCGTGGGCGCCCCACGAGCCTTGGTTCCAGTTATTCAAGTCGCTTCTACAAAGAGACCCAGTATTAGTTCCAAGGACAGCCCACTCCTTCCTCAAATACGGAAAGTATGCGAGTGGCAAGGCACCATGGGGTCACACAGTCATTGCCAGAGTAGGCCCACGCAATGGTTACAGCCTTCCAGCGACGTTTTCAGCACGATTGGGATATGCAGAACCGTCCTCAGTATCGAAAGTCACCCCATTAGATACGTCTCGGCTAGTATCGATCGCTATCTCTCGAAGTAGCCATGACGGATTCTCCAGATGAGGAAGAGATAAGCCGTCGCACACAGCTCACCTTGTGTCAGCATGAGATTGGGCATCATAGAGCAGAAGATACAGTTGCTCAACTACAGCAGAACGGACATTTGTGGCCTAACGCTCTGGAACTTGCACAAACAGTTAGGAGAAACTGTCGCACATGTCTAGGACAGAGGGTGTTACGAAAGGGATTTCACCCGATGATTAATATAACGGCAAAGTATCCGTGGGATCATATTCAAGTCGACATGATTCCAATGCCACTAGTTTCAGCAGCAGGAAATCGATATATATTGCACGTCTTGGATATAGCAACGGGGTACTCGATATTGAGAGCAACGGCCACAAAGTCAGCAGAAGTGGTGACATCTAAACTTATGGAGGTGTTTGGGGAACATGGTTTTCCCAGGAAAATTCAATCAGACGAGGGAGGCGAGTTTTCGAACAAGATTGTTAAATTAATATCTCAAGAAGTTGGAGTGATGCATGCAAAGTCGCCACCATATCGTCCTCAGGTTCTGGGAGCAGCGGAGAGAAGACACAGAGACATCCACGAAGGAGTTCGCAAGCTATGTGAATCTTTGCCTACGGCATGGGATGTCCGACTACCACTTATTATGCTGTGCCAGAACCTCCGAATATCTCGGCGACACAAGACAGCACCATTCAGTGCTTACTTCGGTCGCCGTCATGTTCCGTTTGCTGACTTCACGGATGACCTTCCGGGGAATCAGCCGGTCACCAATGAGGCTTGGGCACACCGGCTGGATCGTTTGCACGACACTATCTTGCCGACGCTTTACAAGGTCACGCAGAAATACGCAGACACACTATCCAGGCAGTTTGACCGCCTCCATGCTTACGATTTTATCGCCTTTCAACCAGGGGATGTGGTAATGGTACGGTCCGAAGGTCGCACAACCAAAGCAATGCGACCAATGTTTGGACCATACGTTGTCAAAGCCAGACAGGGACAAGGATATGAACTGACACACAAGGATGGTTCACTTCCAGATACTTTCAAAGGTAAACCAGTTAGAGTGGAACTTTTGCGACTAGTCCATAGAGCCACCGAAAAGCCTTTAGAAGATCATATGTGGCAGGATAGTTCCTCGTTCCGTTACATCATTCGACATAGACAGAATGATTCCACAGGGAATACAGAATACTTGGTTCACTGGCGGGATGGTGATCCAACTTGGGAGTCAGCCGAAGCTTTTGACGATCCGAATGACATCGCGGCATACCACAAAGCCGAGCAAACTCGGCAGAAGAAGCGGCACAACAACAATAATTCCAACGTTATGTTGATGAATACTAGATGTCTATCATCTACTTCCGGATCGGAGTTTTGTCTCTCCTCGTGAGATTTCACCACGGTATAGAGGCGAAAGACGATTCCACAACTCGAGCTTATAGGCGAGTATAACTCCAGCGGATACCCTAGCTTATGGGGGGGTGAAAACATACCAGCGGATACCCTAGCTTTTTGGGGGGTGAAAATATACCAGCACAGCCGGGATGGTTCAAAAGACCAGTTTCCAAGGCAAGAACTTACTCAGCAGAAGGATTTCATTAGTTTATATATATATATATATATATTGTTTATTTACACTACTAGTTATATATGTTTAATTTTCAATAGTTTAAGAGGTCATTTATTTTTGAAGCTCTTCAATCACTGGTGACGCTTGAGCTTGAGGGGAGTGTGGTAAAAGTTCCCTTAAACCACTATCAGTGTGGAGTTAGAATTAATTTACAATTAATTCACACGAGGTGAATTATTTGTAGACCACGTAGACAATCAAATATAAGAATAAATACACCGCACTGAGCCTCAGGGAGACTCAGTAGGTTTTAGTATCGTATTTTGATGTGTTTACTACACCACTGCTAAATCATAACTGACTTAAATTGTATCTTAGTTTATATAACATAGTTTAAAAACATAGAAATATTCATCGAAGTTTACAGACGCGCGTGCGCTGCAGAGGTTTAATTCTTGCTTCTATCGAGACTTTGAAAACGTGTCCAGTGACGGTCGACAAACGAACACCGAATAAGTTAAGGTACCCCGCAGAAGATAAAATTGCATGCATTTATCTTAGATTGGCATAAGAGTGCGCGATTTCACAAACTAGAACCGATTCATATGCAAATGAGTGTACACTAAGCTCTACAGCAAGAATGAACTCCTAAGGCGCTATTGGATCTTATTGTGGAAAACAAGCAGAGATTCCAGTCTATGTCATTTGAAGACACCACTGATTTTATTGTACACACACAAAAACAGTACTTGGGAAGATAATGCATACAAACAGGTATTAGCGTGCATGAAGACACTGGAACCAACGGTACCGCTTAAACTTAGATTCGTGAATTTGATCGCAAAGTATAGTTCATGGAAATGCGACAGTATGAAAATCTTCTACAGGTACACCGCAACCATGGTGTGCTTACTCTTATACGTCAAGCTTCAGGTGGAGTGTACTATCGTGACCTGGCAAGAATGTTTATCTGAGAAGTTGCATAATGCATTTCGCGTGAACGTTGACAAAGCAGAGAAAAGCATCAGAAAAAGCTCTCGCGGCCACAACAGATCCCAGGAAACTCGCGATCACGTCATATTTACGTACGAATGCAAACACACGCGATGACCCCCATGCACCGTGTACGTTGAACCCATGTGCATTCGTTGGCAGTGATCAAAACTGAGTAGCGCTTAGTAAAGTGTGACAAGTCTGAAATAAGTGAACTCAGTCAGAAGTCCCGTTGTAAACGGCGCGTCTGCTTTGTTTTTTAATCATGTTCCTACGTGGGACGAGATTTTCTCTAAAAGCGGCAGATTATAGTAATCACCGTATCTAAGATTATGGTCGCCTAGTAACTAAATAATGATGACGTCCAATGAGTCATCATTCCCCCTAACTAAATCATATATTATGCTATTTGGTCCGGTCTTCTTGTATGGTCCTGAATCTCCGTCGGCCTCGTGTTGTAGAAATACGGCCTCCGGTCAGTCTAAAATATCAAGATCAATTGAGATAATACATTGGTTTTTATTTGTAGTTCGCTAGGCTTTTAGTTGATCGTTTGCAAGACATTGAGCAAGCCGCCACGAACCTGGACACAGTCACCCATTCGGCAATTATATTTTTTACGACTGACTGTTTATACCGAATATTTACCTTTGTAGTTTCTATCGTGAAATTGCAAGTGTACCATGTCTCAGTACCTTCCCGTAATGATAAACTCGTATTTTAGACAAATAGGTCACAATTCTTTATTTTATTTGAAGTCATACAAGATCTGCTTCTTTGTATAAGGCGGCTCTTTCTTACTATTTTTAAATTACATGCGCAAGTGTATTCTTGCTACTGTAACATATATCACACTTTACAAGAGACAGTGTCTGTGATCTTTTGGTTTAAAACCAAGTATTTGTTCATTATATTTTTGGCGTTGAACAGTCTGCAAGCGGACACTTAAAATAGTATGTGGTAGAACTTCAAAGTGCAATTGAAAATCTGCGATACGTGTTTCCCATATTTGACAACTAGCAAGCAACCGTCAAATAAGGACAATCAATTCAGTATATAGGAAATGTGTAACCCGGCATTGTGTTTTGAGAACTGAAATCATTTGTTCGTTTAATATATTCTTGGCGTTGAACAGTCTGCAAACAGGCACTTAGCAGCATGTGGCAGAACTCAAAGCTTGTAATTTAATATCTGCAAGGTGGTTTCCTATATTTGACAACTAGCAAGTAACGACGATCAATTCAGTGTATATGAAGTGGGCAAACCAACCTTGTTTTTCTATGACATTAAATCTTCACAGGCATACATGTTAGTAACGTCACCTGACAGCCTGTATTGTTGATTTGTTCATATTTACCAAAGGGTGATATACTTCTGACATTCTGAAGGGTCCACCAATGGCGTATTCTTATGAAGAATGAAACACGGTCAATATATGCAAATCACGATTTAGGTTCCCGATTGACACAGAAGGGCAAATTTCCGCAGCCAACGTACCAAGATACTGCATATGATCATCTGATTAAAGGACTAGATAGTATAATTGATAATATACCGCATGATGATTAACAAACTCATTCGTATTTGAGAACGGAGATTCTTGACATGAAAGGAAAGTATTTAAAAATACATTTGCTTGCAAATTACATTTGCCAATTCGAGAACATTAGACTCGTGTATATAGTACGTAATATATAAGGAAAATCCAAATCGAGCCAATAGACTTAGACATGAATGTCTTCAATATAGTTTTTGAAACTTAATCACCCTATTTTTCTATGCAAACTCGCTATAAATAATGGCCCCACGCAACTTCAATCCAAAATCAGGCTCTTCAGACGATTAAGTGTCGGAGGCTTGCACCTTGCCAGACACGCTGGATTCGCGATTGTTTAATACCTTAAATTTGGGCAAATTCCATTTTGTGTCATTTCATTTATGCGCGAAATATGGCGTGCCATATATGCCGGTGAGAAAATAGGTGAGAAAATAATCACTCAAACTCAGGGTCGGTCATATAATAGACTACATATACCCAAATCCTACCAACCAGTGTGGGTTCTTTCCGGGTAGTTTGTAGATTAAACCAAAGGTGTATGCCTCCAGTTTAATACACTATTGGCAAATCAGGCTCTTCAGACGATTAAGTGTCGGAGGCTTGCACCTTGCCAGACACGCTGGATTCGCGATTGTTTAATACCTTAAATTTGGGCAAATTCCATTTTGTGTCATTTCATTTATGCGCGAAATATGGCGTGCCATATATGCCGGTGAGAAAATAGGTGAGAAAATAATCACTCAAACTCAGGGTCGGTCATATAATAGACTACATATACCCAAATCCTACCAACCAGTGTGGGTTCTTTCCGGGTAGTTTGTAGATTAAACCAAAGGTGTATGCCTCCAGTTTAATACACTATTGGAGTGTCTTCACATTACAACAATTTGTGTCAATGGAACAAGCTTTTTGTATCATATATTTTTTCCATATAGTCAACTTAGTGGCTGTACTGGGGTGCATTGTTTTTGCTATCGTACGTGCTGACTACTGAAAAAATTGTACTAATCTTGAATTTGAAGTTTCCAATGAAAGATGGTTTACGAGTAGTTCATTATAAACGTACAAGAACAACTAGCAACTTCGTTCACTAAAAGGCTGTCATACCTATGAGACAATAATCATTGGTTTGTAAGAAAAATGTAAACATAGGTGAAGTTCAAACGTATAACTACTTTGTTTATCAGTTGAATTGTATATCTGCATATCCTCCTGAAATTGAATAAAGTGATACAAATAAATGCGCAGGCTCTGAATTATCTAGCTAAAGATTTGTGTTTGTCCAATAATGCAATATTCGATTATTCCGTCGTTGATCAGAAACGTTTCTGTCTGTAAAATGTGCTGCCATTTGGGTAGGACTAATATATTGAATTTTTTATGTGGGTACTTCTTTATACTTTGGTATCTGCCCTTTACACAATAAACAAAAAATTGGCCGGGACACTTGCCGTATATTTGGCAGTTAAACTATTTCATCCTTTCAAGACAACTTGGTACGTACAAATAATCAAACGGTGCAAAATCAAGTCAGGATCACAGCTTTCATTGAATTGAGGGCGATTTGAACATTCCGATACATGTTTAGACATCTTATGCACATAATTTAACGTCAAGACTGGAGAATTGCCTGGTGAAATTGTTTTAGCGTCCATTATTGATTTCTATCTAAATCACCGTCTTGAGCAATTCAGTGTTATCTGTAGCCACCTTGATAATTCAGTGAGAGTACAAGCAATTGAACGCTTTGTACGACTGATTTTTTCATCATGGTACTCATTCGGTGGTATAGACCCGCAGAATAGAGCATTTTCATCGTCACGATGTAATCTTTTGATTGCAACATACACGGTAGAAGTTCTACATTGATCGCAAATTTGGATCAGAAAATCCAGGTGGATTTGATTCGCTTTTTAGACAGTTAATGGACTGACATACAGGTTGAAATGTTATTTACGTCAGTACACCTACAGTCAATTATTGTAGAGGTTTAGAATTCCGAGGATTCGTCTACTGTATATCGATCGTATCAGCTTTACTCAAAATCTTGCCATGTATTAGTTATGCTGACGGGGAAGCGATTGATACAAAGGAATACTGAGTAATGTAGATCAAGGTGTTTTTTAGCCATGATACTAGAAGGGTAATAAAAAAATACAAACTGGTGTGACTGACAAGGTCGAGAACCTTGACTTTCAGTTGGGCGGAAATAAAATGTACAATACGCATGCAAGAGAGAATTGTCATATTAATAAGATGAATCTCCTAAAACAAACATAAGAATTCCCACCCAATATCATAGGAATGGGACCCAAGGTCAAAGCTTTCAAATGGGTCGCACACGAGTGACAACGGTTGTGGGAGTTACCCTTGCCGCGTCGAGGCGGATGCGTACAAAACAAGCAAAGGCTATACAAATAAAATGGTAAAACGTCTAAACGTACAATTGTATACTCCTCTCTATTGCCTTATTGAAGACCAAATTACTGTGGCACCTATAATATAAAATAAAGCCCTATATATTTTGTAGGGATACACGGAATAATGTTATCAATTTGTGCATGGACAAACACTCGAGGTCTGGGGAAGCTACGCAATGGAACGGAAATGAACGTATACTCTGATGATCCGATACCGCATGACGACTAAATAAACCTGGGGCAACGTATGTGCAAGCGGATGATGGCTCCCATCTTCCACACATACTGCAAAAAAAAAAAAAAAAATGAGGTGAAAACCAGGGCAGTGCTTCCAATGTTTAATATTATATTACAAAATATTATCAAAACACGTGTTGTTCATGTTGGGCCCACTCGGCTTATATTAGGCCCACTCGAGGCCCTCAAAATTGTGCATGATGCAATCGTACTTTCACACTATCTAACCCATTTTTAGGTATGGGAAGTTCGCAAGTGGTATATTAAAGTATACTCAGGGATAAGTATCCCTCAAAGAAATTAAGTTTTCATATCAGTTTTAAAAGGCACAGTGTAAGCCGTGTACCTGGGTTGCCTAAAAGATGTTATGTTGATTCGGTTGCAATTGATCGGTATGATATCATCGAGCCTTGAACTCCCGGAAGGTTGACAGGTGAATTAATAGCTGTAGCACACGACAACGTACCAATAGCAGGCATTCATGGCACCCTATTTATCATTTTACACGTACCTTCTGTAGTCCAATATGATAAAGGACGTACAGGATCATGTCGTGAAGTCGCTTTTTTATCGTGCAAGCCACAACCCGTCTCATCGCTGATCCAACAGCACCCTCTACAGTGTGATATGAATATTCTGCAGTGGCAAAAAAAAAGTATTGAGAAGCAACAAAAATTTGCTTCTGTCGTAGGAATGGAGAGGATTTCGTTCATCCGATATAATGGTATCATTTTTTATAGTACTTTTTGGTGGCTATCTGTACGCAGCCGATACACATTTTGGGACTACTTGTGGTGATTACACTGTTCTGTAGAAATACGGTCTCCGGTCAGTCTAAACTATCAAGATCAAATGAGATAACATATTGGTTTTTAATTGTATTTAAAATAATTAAATACAAATTCTTTTTCCAATATTTTCAAAGTGTTCTAAATTCACTTTGATGGCTCCAATAGCCTGAGTATTTGGTATGACTAATTTACTTGGATCTATTTGAGACGATAGTAGATGTAGGATACTATGAACTAAATTTTATAATCTCTGAACCACTACTTACAGGTTTTGGTCTTCCCGCCGATCTCCAAAAATCCAATAAGTCTTCCTCTTATTTTAACTTTTCTTCAGATGAAAATAATTTATATTAGCCAATGTATTAACGTGACTTACGTTATTATGTCTATCTACAAATTAGGCATGTGGTCATGAACACCTAGTACTTCTAGTGAAAATTATTCAATAGAGAACAGCTAGAGGTACGCCCTGTGTGATCGAGGATATTTAGGCTCTTAACAAGAGGCAGTCCCGATCATTCTTACACAAACTACCACTGCTAAATCCTAACTGACTTAAATTGTATTTTAATTTATATAACATAGTTTAAAACATAGAAAGATCCATCGAAGTTTACAGTTCTGGCTTTTTATATGAACAAATATATATTGTATCTGTATAAATTATCACATAGCATATTACATTTTCATTTGAGGCTTATTACGCCAGCTACTACATTCTAAAATTTTCACATAACGTTCACGCTTTCATCTGTCATCGGTATGTGATATTTATGGACGCTATACATCCATAAATACCCTATATTGAACACGCAAGACATAACAAAGCGATGATCAAAACACGCCATGTTACAACCCCCCTATACAGCATTATCGAACTACAATAAGTGCGTAACGCCACACCAACGAAGAAAACGTACTTCGAAACCTCGACATAAAGAGAACACTCAAGCATAAACTGAGTAATATAATCGGACCGTCTTTACCTGTTGTCTTGGGAAGTATTTGATGGGCAGTGCACATGGCACTGTAAAAAGGTGTTATCGAATGAGCTTTTCCAAATCTTTTCTTCTTTGTGCTAGCCGAGTTCAACATATCAAAAAAAAAATCTGGTCTTCTCCATTAAGTTTGCTCTAAATATGCAGACTTTGCATATATTTAAAACGTATTTCCTTTTTGTAGTATAGAGATATGTAGAAATATCAACAAGGATACCTTTCTACTCCACAGTTTCCAGGATTACATAGGTTGTGTATAAAATATGCCAGTAATTTTCATTCTACATCTTTACATATTGTCAACTTACCGCCCACCTTTATTGTTGAATCCCTTCTGCTCGCGGGACTTTTGTTTGAGTGCAGTTTTTCACTCTGTCTTATTTTAGTAACCCATTAAAATTATTAAAACTTGATGCGACTACAAGGGAAGTATTGTCTCGCCTTAAGATCGTACCAACAATAGGAGCCGTGAACATTAAACATTGGCATTTTCAACTCGGACTCTATATTTGTCCGTCATATTTTTTAGGTAGTCTCTTATCAGTTCAAGCCAGAACTGATTGTGAATAATAACACACGTGTATATATACATACAAACATAGTAGCTTATATGTTTGCGTGTTTAGCTTGTTCATACACATTCACAATACACCTCTGATCTAAATTAATGTCTAAATTACCTCATTGGCTAACTCGTAAACAAGAGTGTAGACCGTGTCTCCTTGCAGTTATACCTATATCAGAGACACGCATATGCGTACTTTGTAAATAAAAGTGGCATAGTGTATGCGATCCAATATGCAGAAAGGGTGATGAGCTAGTTGACCATCATAAAAACACAAGCTTCGGGACTACTAGGGGGTGCTGCTTCGCAAAGAATCGTGATCCTTTCTGTGAAGGGTGTATATGCCCTCCGATACAGCGACAACTTAAGTTTGAAATTTAATCACAAAAATATTTTCAAGATCTCATGCTGCAACACCAAGTGAATAGCATGGACACTGTCACTGACAGTGACAGTGAGACCCGGCCACGACGAAATGGAATAAGCACTGTCCGCAATCCTTTGTCTGTTGGGACGGTGTGTATGGTTAGTAACGAATAGCGATGTATACAGCTAGGTGACCACTTTTTTTTAGCATTAGCAACTGCAAAACAAACGTTGAGACGAAAGAAATGGATTAAAGCTTTATTTCCTGATTTGAGTCAGTATGATATTTTATCACTTATATATGCGACTGAAAATCTGAACCTAAACGCTAAACATTTCTCAATGTCGGACTTAATATGGAAAGGTGGTAGGTCATATTCTGGTGTTAACGCGATGCCGCGCCCTGAATTGCAGTGGTCAAATACAACACAACTGTATTATGTACCTAATCATTTTCCAGCGAGACAACAGTGTATATGTACAAATCACGATGATACGTATGGTGAGGATCTGCGCAACGCCGGACTAGGTCTTTCTAGTAATCCTAAAGTGAGGGATGTACAACTAAATATTCTGGTACTTGATGCTGGCAAGAAAAGTACAATCAAGCGCACGATGGAGAATACGAAAGAACTAAAGTACGTGCGCGCTATAAAATTGCAGCACATCATTATAAAGACGAACAGCTATATACAACAAAGTTGGGGCAAACGCGTGTGAAGGCTGTAAAGCTTCCATCGTTTACACCACCAACCCAGAGTTGCGTAGAGCCTGTAACCAGACTCGATCCACAGGCTAGAAGGGATTTGGCCAATATTAGAAGCATTGTGCTGAATTCTACTACGGTAAAAGAGACACCAATGTCGGCTTCAACTCGCCAAGTCCTACTCAATACTATCACGCCAATATTACAAAACCAGATTCGCCGAACAAGAGAAACACCAGAAACACCAGCACATTCTAGTGTACCCTCACCAGGTACCACACCAACACGAGTAGAAGTATTTATTATGCGATTAGAGGTTAATGACAGATCGTGTGATACGTTTATAGGCCAACCAAATATGAAGTGTGTTCGTAAGTTATTAGCTAACTGGAATGGTTTCGCACCTTTTGATAAGATGCGCCACTACAATGGTCGTGTGCGCACTAAACTGGGCAAGGAGCACTTTCCTGATACAACACAAAGTGATGCAGAACATGATTATATGTCAACAACAATGTCATCTACAACTTCTGCTGAGACTTCTAACAGCTCTTTTATAGCCAGGAAAAATAGACATATATTATTTTGTAAACTTCGATGGAAATTACTAGGTTTCAAACTATATTAAACTAAAATACAATTTAGTCAGTTAGGATTTAGCAGTGGTAGCTTGTGTAAGAATGATCGGGACTGCCCCTTGTTAAGAGCCTAAATATCCTCGATCACACAGGGCATACCTCTAGCTGTTCTTTATTGAATAATTTTCACTAGAAGTACTAAGTGTTCATGACCACTTGTCTAATTTGTAAGTAGACATAATAACGTAAGTCACGTTAATACATTAGCTGATATAAATAAAGTTCCATCTGAAGAAAAGTTAAAAAAAGAAAAAGACTTATTGGATTTTGGAGATTGGCGGGAGGACCAAAATCTATAAGTAGTAGTTCGGAGATTATAAAATTTTGTTTATAATATCCTACATCTACTAATGTCTCAAATAGGTCCAAGTAGATGAGTCATACCAAATACTAGGGCTATTGGAGCCATCAAAGTGAATTTAGAACATTTTGGAAATATTGGAAAAGAGCTTGTACTAAATTATATAAAATACAAATAAAAACCAATGTATTATCTCAATTGATCTTGATATTTTAGACTGACCGGAGGCCGTATCTCTACATAGCCCCCAGTAGCTTTTAGAACTACGAACGTACGTTAAGATACGATCTAGTTGGTAAAGCGAAAACCAAAGTAAAAAGGTTTCGGTCATGACTTATCGAGTAAGTATGTGCCTATATGTACGAGTTCAAGACTCATGTTGTACTCTATGTCGTTTAGTATTTGGTTCAGTAACCATTTCCGATGTAGGCGCCTTACGTTTATTATTTGGTAAGGTATTAGCCAAAGGCTGTTCTTCATTAGTAAGTAAGTTTGAACAATTTTCTGCACTGTTGGTAAGCAGATCAGAAAGTTTAGTCACGTAGGAAGTAGGTGGCAAATAGGGAATTTCAGATCCGTCAGGGTTTGTAGTCACCTGAGGAAACCCTTTTCGTTTATCTCGTGTGTTCTTATGTAAACGCTTATTCCATTTCTTATTAAAGATACGAAGAAAGTCGCGAGATTCACGAAATGCATCGGAGGTTAGCCAAGCTACTGTCCCATCCATGAAACGGGTCTTGTAGTAAGTGTAACCGTCTTCGGATGTTTTGTCAATTATATCTTTGACTTGTGACTCCATAACAGGTACATCAGAATCAAATGAGCGAGCGAATGAGAGTTCGGAGGTAGGGATACGGTGAGTGCCTAGATTGGTTGCGCTAGTACCATCAATGTTATTCACTTCGTAAGTATCACTCTTCTCATCATGGTAGGAAATAACAAAAGGTCCTATCGTCTTAGAAGAGAGTTCGGTAACGCTGGCGTTTCGATTTATAATGTTAACGTAATCGCCGACTTTGAACTGAACAATGTTCTTAGTGTTATTCCATCGGTCATACGCTTTAAGTAGGACGCGATTCTTGTGCTCGAGTAAACAGGGGTAAACAACGTTCTGCATATGCTCGATCTTTTGTAGCCACGGGGTAGCGTGTTTCTCGGGCGCAGTTTTATCAAACGTTGCTTGTAATTCACTATAGCGGCCAAAGAAATAGTGAAACGGGAGTGTTCCAGTTTGAGGATTCATGCAGTTATTCATTTGAGTCTGAACCCATTTCAAATGATAAGGCCACATATCCTCAACGTCGTCTAGTGCGGTACGCAAGAGTTTCTTAAGTTCTCTATGACGTGTCTCATTTGCACCCTGCGTTTGAGGTTTGTAAGGAACACCACGCCTATGGGTCATGCCTGATACGAGTATAAGTGCCTCCATTACGTCGGTACAAAACTCACTACCGTTATCAGAACATAGTACTCGGGGAAACCGAAGTCATTGAAGACGTGATAGCATAATTCTGCCACTGTTTGTGGATGTTTGTTCGGTATTGCATAAAGCAAGTTATAGCTCGAAGCCACACATAAGAAATGACAGATATATACATCGCCAGTATGCTTGGATCGCGGGAGTTTAACCAAATCAACTATGACTCGGCGCATCGGTTGGTCTTCTGTCACACTTTTTAGGGGTGCCCAACCGTATCGCTTGATCTGGTTCTTTTCACAATCAGTACAGCGTCGGTATACTTCACGTATGGTTTCTTTCAGCGCCGGGTGATCAAGCCCTGCACGAATAGCCATTTTATAAGTATGCTCATATGCTCGATGCGTTAAATTATGTATAATTTTAACTCTACTTTCGAGCTCCTCTAAGTCAGTCAGATTCTGCGTAACGCTGGCTGGATGAACCATAGTCCTGTTGGAAAGGGCAACCTCAGTATCAGGAGGGGTAGAGTCCTGAGATACATAATTGACAACATTGGATTGTTGAAGTATCTTCTTCAGTTGTTTCGCAACTCCTGGTTGTTCTTTAAGCAGCGCTTTAAGTAGTTGAGTGCGAGCTTCAGGTTCTCTTAGAGTTTTGAGTCTTTGATCCATGGCCTTAGCTAGTTCCATGTTTTTTACGATCTAATGCCGTTTCAATCGGCATTACCTCGATTGCAATCTTGTTGGGTGCATGTGTTGTACGAGTCTTAAGCTTTTGTTCAAACTCTTTAGACTCCTCTAGTTTAGCTAAGAATTCGGTTGAGGGTTTCCATTTAGTGGTACCTGCAGGACCGATGCGACAAACAATGGTGTGTTTCCAAGGCGTCTTCTTAATAGAATAGGATCCCTGATATAAGAACGTGTCGGTTTCACGGTCGACATAAATAGGTTCGTCTTGAATCATATTAATTAAATCACGTATCCATGGGTCGGAGTTACGTAAGGGACAACACAGCGTAATGGTAGATTTAGTAATATTAACATAATTTAACAACTGTGCGATAAGTTGACAAGGTGGGTTAGCCCACGCATTATGCTTTGATAAGTCAAGCTGAAATGCATCACCTTTAGGATGAGTCAACGATCTATATTCAGAAACCTGTTTGTTATGTTCTGCGGCGAACATATCAACAGTAAATGGACCCCATCGTGATTGAGCGAGGTTAAACCATTTCTTTTTTAGCATCCAATCGGTTGCTAATAACTCTTTGACTGTTTTCTGGTAGTCGGGCACAAGTCGAGAGAGCATGTAGTAGAAATACGGCCTCCGGTCAGTCTAAAATATCAAGATCAATTGAGATAATACATTGGTTTTTTATTTGTATTTTAAATAATTTAGTACAAGCTCTTTTTCCAATATTTCCAAAGTGTTCTAAATTCACTTTGATGGCTCCAATAGCCTGAGTATTTGGTATGACTCATCTACTTGGACCTATTTGAGACATTAGTAGATGTAGGATATTATAAACTAAATTTTATAATCTCCGAACTACTACTTATAGATTTTGGTCCTCCCGCCAATCTCCAAAATCCAATAAGTCTTTTTTTTTTTTTTTTTAACTTTTCTTCAGATGGAACTTTATTTATATCAGCTAATGTATTAACGTGACTTACGTTATTATGTCTATTTACAAATTAGGCAAGTGGTCATGAACACTTAGTACATCTAGTGAAAATTATTCAATAAAGAACAGCTAGAGGTACGCTCTGTGTGATCGAGGATATTTAGGCTCTTAACAAGAGGCAGTCCCGATCATTCTTACACAAGCTACCACTGATAAATCCTAACTGAATAAATTGTATTTTATTTTAATATAGTTTGAAACCTAGTAATTTCCATCGAAGTTTACATATTTTTTCAGTTATTTAGTAGTTACAGTAGTGTACTGCTTCTAGACTGTCTGACATCGATTTACTATCCAGCAAATACTATGGCTAAGGGTACTTCTAAAGGCAAGGGAGCCGCTAGCTCTAAGCCTGCTAAGCCTGCCGAGGTTCCTGAGGTCCCTGTGGAAACACCTAGCCTGTCTGGAGTTGAGCCTGCCGAGGATACTGTTGGGGAAGCAAATTCTGAGGTTGGTACAGAGGATTATTCTGAGGATGACTCGTCGGATCCTAAAGCCTTGGAAGAAGAGGTATCTACTACCGCGGAAAGGCTCGCCAGCGTCCGTGTATCACCTAGGAGTGAAGCTCAGGACCCCAGCTTGCCCCCCCCCACGTGCCGTCAAATATTGGGGATAAACGTCGAAAGGCTGGAAAATTCGTGGATACGAATGTCGGGGGGCATTATAACTCCACATCTAAAGGACACTCCAGCACAAATCCGGAGTGAAAGGAAGTATTGGACCTGTCCGAAAATTTCGGTTTCGCCATCGATGGAGAAGCCATTCCATTCAGCTCAAATCTTGGGGCCGAAGCTGAGGACGCCATAACTCGACAACGAGTGGTTGGATCCTCTCAATCTCGACGCCAATTGAACCGCACTAAAGCGCTCTTGAAGGAGCTAGCGGCAGCAGCAGTTGTGGACCCCTCTATCGTGTCCCACTTGGCTGATATTCTTCCTATACCGAAGAAGAAGAAAAATTCCTCGGGCCCAGTTTCGAACCCGAGACCTACTGGTTTACCAGCCAGTATGTTTACCACTAAGCCAGTTACCACTGGCGAGAGAGATAATATTTCAAAATTTAATCTCTATAGCTCTGATGCTACCATTGACCATTCTCTTGACAAACCTAACCCTGTCAGAGGATATGATCGTATGGAACTCGATGAGGCTTACCATCCTCGTAATATCGACCCTCATTTGCCAACTAACCCTGGTAATCACGATTTTGGCAATCGCTACACCAGTACCTCGTTAGAGAGTTCCCGCTCTAATCCTGAGGATGAGGAAGTGAGAGCCAGACATACTCGTCTCAGGCTATTACGCTCTGGTATGCAAGTCCTTGAGGACCGTTTATTGAATGACTCTGACCTTGACGATAGGAAAGCGGATAACATTCGCTATCTAATCGATAACAAGAGAAAGGAAATAGACACCATCTTGGCACTAGCAGCCCGTAGCACTGAGCATGAGCCTCGTGAACACTTAGAACCAAGCTTTATAAAGCAGCTAGGTAACGCGCAGGCTGAGGTCGATTTCTCTACTAATGAGAGTACAGTGGAGACACTGAAGGCCTTCGACCAACTTAAGGAGTCTGCCAGCCTTAGGGATAAGCAGATGATGAATGCTTTTATTCATTTCTGTGAGCCAGGTGAATGGCGAACTATCTTGAAGGAGCTAGCGGCAGCAGCAGTTGTGGACCCCTCTATCGTGTCCCACTTGGCTGATATTCTTCCTATACCGAAGAAGAAGAAAAATTCGGGCCCAGTTTCGAACCCGAGACCTACTGGTTTACCAGCCAGTATGTTTACCACTAAGCCAGTTACCACTGGCGAGAGAGATAATATTTCAAAATTTAATCTCTATAGCTCTGATGCTACCATTGACCATTCTCTTGACAAACCTAACCCTGTCAGAGGATATGATCGTATGGAACTCGATGAGGCTTACCATCCTCGTAATATCGACCCTCATTTGCCAACTAACCCTGGTAATCACGATTTTGGCAATCGCTACACCAGTACCTCGTTAGAGAGTTCCCGCTCTAATCCTGAGGATGAGGAAGTGAGAGCCAGACATACTCGTCTCAGGCTATTACGCTCTGGTATGCAAGTCCTTGAGGACCGTTTATTGAATGACTCTGACCTTGACGATAGGAAAGCGGATAACATTCGCTATCTAATCGATAACAAGAGAAAGGAAATAGACACCATCTTGGCACTAGCAGCCCGTAGCACTGAGCATGAGCCTCGTGAACACTTAGAACCAAGCTTTATAAAGCAGCTAGGTAACGCGCAGGCTGAGGTCGATTTCTCTACTAATGAGAGTACAGTGGAGACACTGAAGGCCTTCGACCAACTTAAGGAGTCTGCCAGCCTTAGGGATAAGCAGATGATGAATGCTTTTATTCATTTCTGTGAGCCAGGTGAATGGCGAACTATCTTGAAGGCTCATGAGCCCAACTGGAAAGCCCTACCCTGGCACCAGTTGCGTGATAATATACTTAACACCTTTTTTTGAAGATGCACGTGACCGTGAACTTCTAGAGTCTCGCAAGTTCTTTGCGAACGATACCACTATTCAAGGTGCTCTAGCTCATATGACACATATGAATACTCGGATGGGTGGTCGTACCTATACTGGCGAATATTTATTAATTTGTCAGATGATGGAGACTCTGGGAGCTAACCTCTTTAAGAAAGTCAATGATGACATCATCGCCTATGGTGATTTGCGATCTATGCCTTGGTCTGTCTTTGAGAAGATAGTACACAAGCATACCAATTCCTCTACTAGAGTACTTAGTACCACGAGCTACACCCAGCCCACTAAGCGAAACGCAGTAGAGACTAATACTGCGCGTAGTACTAAGAAACCTCGCACTACTACTGGAGGGGATACTGGCTCTACTTCTACCGAACCGAAAGGTGATAAGAAGGTGAGAGCGCCTTGCAAGAAGTGTGGTTACAACCTCACAAAACGTAATGGCAAGTGGAATGGTAGACACGACCCTGTTAAGTGTGCACCAGGCAAGCCAGATTTTGGACACTATATGAAAGAGTGTGCTACTTGCAAGGGTACTAACGGTTGGCACAAAGAGGATTGCAAGGACTTACCAGACGTCCAAGTTAAGCACTGACAGTACCATATGTGCGCACTAGAGCAAGATTATGAGAAAATGTTCAATAAAATCTATACCAAAGGAGATGAACGTATCTTTCAAACAGTTTTCGTAAATGGAGAAAAAAAAGTTATGGCACTATTTGATCCAGGGGCTGAAGTCTCTGCTATCTCATGCCGAGTAGCCTACGCTACAGATATGGCTGTCCATAACGAAACAACTGATTTAATCTTGGGAAATGGCAAAGTTACTACTTGCGAACAAGCCATTGACTATGCACACATAATGCTGTCAGATAGAAGAGAAGTGAAGACTCACCTAATCGTTACTGACATGTCTCAGAAATACGATTTAATTATAGGTATGACTGATCTTCTCAGTTTAGGTATAACACTCACTGGTCTGCCTAATGGGCTGGACCCGAATAAAGATCAGTCAGATAATAATATGTTAAAGATACCTAAACCTCCGGAAGGTGAAGCAAAGGATATGATTCCGCACTTCACCGATATAATTATGGACTTAATTATACAAAACAGGAAGATTGCAATAACTGACTGGTGTATGTTTAAGTTCTCTAATGGGTACGTTAGACTTGACTTAACAAACGTCGACTTCTCTAAGTTAAAGTGTCCTTCACATAACTACGTGAGTTGGAGACACACAAGACGTTGTCAAAACCCAAATCGAAGATTGGTTAAAACAGGGTCTAATTGAAATCAATTATGATGCAACCCCAGTTAACTTAGCTCTCTTAGCGGTCGATCAATATAAATCTGATGGAACGTTTAGTAAAACAAGAGTAGTACTAGACCTGTCGCCAATCAACAAACTAATTCCGCAACATAGTTTTCCCTTACCTAAGATAAGCGAGATACTACGCAAAATGGAGGGTGCGACTATCTTTTCCAAGATAGACTTAAAAGCTGCATTCCATCAACTACAGATATATGAGCCTCATAGGAAATACTTTTCCTTTACTTGGCAAGGTAAGAAGTACCAGTTTGAAGGTGCACCTGAAGGCTTACACATGTTACCTTCTTTCTTCCAACAAGTTATGATGGAACTATTTGCGGACCTGTCGTATAACGTATCAGTCTATTTAGATGATATAGTTATCTTTACAAAGACAGCACATGAACATGCTAAACTCGTTAAAGAAGTCTTAAAGCGACTTAATCATGCTAAACTTAAGATTAACGAAGACAAGTGTTCTTTTGCTAAGGATACTATACACTTACTTGGCTACAAAGTATCTGCAGCAGGGGTAGAAATTGATCCTGGCAAGAAACAGTTTCTGTTGGATTTATCAACACCAATTACTGGAAGAGATGTGAACTCTGTGTGTGGGTTTGTTAACTTCTTCTCGGATTCGGTACCGCATCTTTCTCATTACTTAAAGCCTTTCAGTCACCTACGGCTGCACAAAGGACCTTTGGGAAAGCTTTGGACTAAAGAATGTGATGATGCATTTAAACTAGTCAAAAGTAAAGTAATGGACGCACCCATCATGCAGTACCCTGTGGATGGTGTCCCATTCCAAGTAGCAACCGACGCTTCAGATCGAGCGGTAGGTGGAGTGCTTTACCAAACGATAAATGGTAAACCGCGCTACATACAATTCTTTAGCAAGAGTTATAATAAGAGTCAACGGAATTACCCTACCGTTAAACAAGAGCTCCTTGCTATAGTTACTGCGCTAAGACAGTTTAAAGACTACCTTTATGGAAGTTACTTTACTGTCGCCTGTGATCAAAAGTCTTTAACATACTTAAAAGATGTGAACCCTGATTCACAGTTGGTGAGCCGCTGGCATGACATTATTGCCAAGTTCGCTTTTAATATAACACACATTCCAGGAATACATAACCATCTTCCTGACATGCTCTCTCGACTTGTGCCCGACTACCAGAAAACAGTCAAAGAGTTATTAGCAACCGATTGGATGCTAAATAAGAAATGGTTTAACCTCGCTCAATCACGATGGGGTCCATTTATTGTTGATATGTTCGCCGCAGAACATAACAAACAGGTTTCTGAATATAGGTCGTTGACTCATCCTAAAGGTGATGCATTTCAGCTTGACTTATCAAAGCATAATGCGTGGGCTAACCCACCTTGTCAACTTATCGCACAGTTGTTAAATTATGTTAATATTACTAAATCTACCATTACGCTGTGTTGTCCCTTACGTAACTCCGACCCATGGATACGTGATTTAATTAATATGATTCAAGACGAACCTATTTATGTCGACCGTGAAACCGACACGTTCTTGTATCAGGGATCCTATTCTATTAAGAAGACGCCTTGGAAACACACCATTGTTTGTCGCATCGGTCCTGCAGGTACCACTAAGTGGAAACCCTCAACCGAATTCTTAGCTAAACTAGAGGAGTCTAAAGAGTTTGAACAAAAGCTCAAGACTCGTACAACACATGCACCCAACAAGATTGTAGTCAAGGTAATGCCGATTGAAACGGCATTAGATCGTAAAAACATGGAACTAGCTAAGGCCATGGATCAAAGACTCAAAACTCTAAGAGAACCTGAAGCTCGCACTCAACTACTTAAAGCGCTGCTTAAAGAACAGCCAGGAGTTGCGAAACAACTGAAGAAGATACTTCAACAATCCAATGTTGTCAATTATGTATCTCAGGACTCTACCCCTCCTGATACTGAGGTTGCCCTTTCCAACAGGACTATGGTTCATCCAGCCAGCGTTACGCAGAATCTGACTGACTTAGAGGAGCTCGAAAGTAGAGTTAAAATTATACATAATTTAACGCATCGAGCATATGAGCATACTTATAAAATGGCTATTCGTGCAGGGCTTGATCACCCGGCGCTGAAAGAAACCATACGTGAAGTATACCGACGCTGTACTGATTGTGAAAAGAACCAGATCAAGCGATACGGTTGGGCACCCCTAAAAAAAGTGTGACAGAAGACCAACCGATGCGCCGAGTCATAGTCGATTTGGTTAAACTCCCGCGATCCAAGCATACTGGCGATGTATATATCTGTCATTTCTTATGTGTGGCTTCGGGCTATAACTTGCTTTATGCAATACCGAACAAACGTCCACAAACAGTGGCAGAATTATGCTATCACGTCTTCAATGACTTCGGTTTCCCCCGAGTACTATGTTCTGATAACGGTAGTGAGTTTTGTACCGACGTAATGGAGGCACTTATACTCGTATCAGGCATGACCCATAGGCGTGGTGTTCCTTACAAACCTCAAACGCAGGGTGCAAATGAGACACGTCATAGAGAACTTAAGAAACTCTTGCGTACCGCACTAGACGACGTTGAGGATATGTGGCCTTATCATTTGAAATGGGTTCAGACTCAAATGAATAACTGCATGAATCCTCAAACTGGAACACTCCCGTTTCACTATTTCTTTGGCCGCTATAGTGAATTACAAGCAACGTTTGATAAAACTGCGCCCGAGAAACACGCTACCCCGTGGCTACAAAAAGATCGAGCATATGCAGAACGTTGTTTACCCCTGTTTACTCGAGCACAAGAATCGCGTCCTACTTAAAGCGTATGACCGATGGAATAACACTAAGAACATTGTTCAGTTCAAAGTCGGCGATTACGTTAACATTATAAATCGAAACGCCAACGTTACCGAACTCTCTTCTAAGACGATAGGACCTTTTGTTATTTCCTACCATGATGAGAAGAGTGATACTTATGAAGTGAATAACATTGATGGTACTAGCGCAACCAATCTAGGCACTCACCGTATCCCTACCTCCGAACTCTCATTCGCTCGCTCATTTGATTCTGATATACCAGTTATGGAGTCACAAGTCAAAGATATAATTGATAAAACATCCGAAGACGGTTACACTTACTACAAGACCCGTTTCATGGATGGGACAGTAGCTTGGCTAACCTCCGATGCATTTCGTGAATCTCGCGACTTTCTTCGTATCTTTAATAAGAAATGGAATAAGCGTTTACATAAGAACACACGAGATAAACGAAAAGGGTTTCCTCAGGTGACTACAAACCCTGACGGATCTGAAATTCCCTATTTGCCACCTACTTCCTACGTGACTAAACTTTCTGATTTGCTTACCAACAGTGCAGAAAATTGTTCAAACTTACTTACTAATGAAGAACAGCCTTTGGCTAATACCTTACCAAATAATAAACGTAAGGCGCCTACATCGGAAATGGTTACTGGACCAAATACTAAACGACATAGAGTACAACATGAGTCTTGAACTCGTACATATAGGCACATACTTACTCGATAAGTCATGACCGAAACCGTTTTTACTTTAGTTTTCGCTTTACCAACTAGATCGTATCTTAACGTACGTTCGTAGTTCTGAAAGCTACTGGGGGCTATGTAGAAATACGGCCTCCGGTCAGTCTAAAATATCAAGATCAATTGAGATAATACATTGGTTTCTATTTGTATTTTAAATAATTTAGTACAAGCTCTTTTTCCAATATTTCCAAAGTGTTCTAAATTCACTTTGATGGCTCCAAGATCAGCTCCGTGAGTTTCTGAGCTGACGATTGTTCCCGTGCCGTTTCCTTGTTGTTGGTACGGTTCCGGTGACGCTTCCGCTTGTTAGGTGGGAGGCGTGGTGGGTCATTACTGGGAAATAAGGCCCCTGGAGTATCCCGAGACGAACGAGGGGACAGCCCTTCACTGGCTACCTGTTCACCAATAAAAGTCTGACTACTGTCCGCACGCAGGTTGGGTACTTCCTTGGTCTCACCCTCGAATATGACATCCTCGTCAGATTGTGCAGGTCCATTTTTGTTTGCTGTTGGTGGCTGCTTGTCGTCCGCGGAAATAATGTGTGGAGCCCCAAGATGTGTCTGTTGTTGCCCCTCCAGTGCCTGACCTGAGTGCGGAGCGGAGCGTTCCGTATGGGACTGACGACGTTTAGTTCCACGTCGGTCGATATCATCTTCCTTGCGGCGCTCAGGATTCAAGAGTTGCTGTCTACGACTTTGGCGGGGGTAGGACATGGTTGGTGAGTTGTTTGTCAATGGAGAACTAGAAATGTGTGCGAATGAACTGATAGAGTACTGAATATAAATATCCATTTTCTATTAAATTTCATCCTTCAAACACATAACGTCTCGACATCGATCTCCGAGGAACTCGTGGGTTCCCTCGTGACTGTTTTATTTCCTACACTAACATAAGTAGTGTGGATAGTCTATATACTCTAACACTACCAGCTGTCTTACTCTTCATCCCACAATAACATATGGTTGAGTGCCTCATTAGTCGGAGCCACTTCTTGTTCTACTCCTCGCCAGCTCTTACTCCGGCCTAATGACGGCCTATTCGCAGGACCCTGTTGGGAACTTCCCTCATCGCTCCTCTTTTTACTCTTCTTACCCGTGATGTCCTTGTCATGTGCTGTTGCGGTTGTTGGAATATGCTTCTTGATCTAAGAACGATTGCTCGTTATTGCACTCCTAAACTAAGCTGCCGTCAACCACACCTTCTGTGCATACTGTTGATCCTCTCCGTTGACCTGATTTTTCTGGAAGTTCTAGTGATTTGAGTGTGTTCGCATATCATTTTCACAATTTAACCTTGTATTTACTTGCATCGTTCGTGTTATGTGCGCCCCCACCCTTATATGCTCCTAATAACTCACAGGTGCTTACTTGTGTCTCTGTATGCTTCCTAATATCCCATTCTGAAAACTTTTGTAAAATAATCTAGTATGCCGCTGATTCTTTGCGTCATCGTACTAACCGAGTCGGTACTAACCATGTACATCTCCCATCTCTATTACCCTACTGTGGATCCTAAAGAACTTTCTTCTAACAACTTCTTAAATACAATTTAAGCTCATTAGCTTGCAATACGATTTGTACTTGTCTCACACTGAAAACAACCTTCCTACCTGTACTCACACATGACTACTTATCTGTGGATTCTGACTGATTGTCTGATTTCGTCACTTGATCGTCGTGAGACTTTCCTTGTTGACCCTGGTTAATGTTCTGCTTGATTGGAATGTTCGCTCTTCGGGTTCACTCGTATTAGTAGATTCTTTCTTCATCCTCGTCGTCCACACGTCGTTAATCCAATCTAAATCGTTCAATTCAATCTAAATCGTTCGGATAATCTAAATCGTTCAATTTGATGCGACATTCTCTGTTCGCATTGTCTTTCAATTGTTATACTTATAACAAAAAAAATATGTGCCAGCTACTGACTAATTCATATTCTGTAGCTTTCTCTGTAATTACTAATAAACTAACAACTTCTATGGTAAGTTAAAAATGTAGTAAGTATACGCGAGATAACTGTATCTCAACGTTCTCCTCCTCAGGAGGGGGGGCGTTGTTCATTTATTAGTAATTATAAACAGTAATCCTAAAATGACTGACTCTTAAATGAGTCATTAGTCATGTGCTGTAAAACCAGCAAAACTCCTAAAACCCAGTTTATCAGATTATTCTGATAAACTGTAAAACTTGTAATAAACCTAAAATAATCAAATAAATATAAGTACTTGTATTCTGACCACAGAGTTTTCGGGGACCCGCAAGCAGACCTTGTAGACATCAACATGATTCAATGATAATTAGCTATTTTGGTATCACAAGAGGAGAACGGCGGAAGAAAGTGTGTAACACAAAATGGCTGAAGTCAACTATTATATAATAGCCGACACTCCTTCAATCTGGACCAACTATTCATCAACAACACAAAGCCATACATCGAAGTCTTAACATCAAGATGCCTATGCGTCCAACACCCCGTAGCCCTCGACGCACTCGTCGCGACGGCAAAAGCAACCCAGAGATCTTTGTCAGATTTCGAGCAGACCCACCAAGGAGGCACAGCTTCTTCGCGCCAGACAGTAGCATCGCGTCGAAGAGATGAACAACCGCGATATGAACAGACAGACCAAGACGTGGGCCAGGCAGCAAGCAGGCGACATCAGTTGGGGCACGGGTCACGCTTATCGGCAAGAGGGAGAGCAGATCCAGAAGACAGTGAGGTGCAATTTGTGATTAGGCATACTAGTCGTTCAAAGTCTGCTGAACCAGCAGCTGAGCGACACAGGGTAGCCAATGTCCGAGGTACTTCGGGCATTCATTCAGCGGGTGATAGACCGCATTCATGGCAGCCTTTTCACCGAGCACCTGAACAAGATTTCACTCGAAAGCGAACTCGATCGGGGAGTTTTACCAGTGCAAGTCAGGATTCCCTCACAGGCAACGGGGATGAGCGACAAGTCCAACGGCATAGAAATATGTCAGGGTGGGCCACGGGCACTCAGCAGCAAAACTCTGACGAAATCAGGGGCCGACAGCTAGAGCAATATTTGAGCGACCCACATGGGGATTATCGTAGGGAAGCCGAACGAAAACAACTACGTAGACGATGGGAACTCAGCCGACAGCACCGAGACTTCGCGCGATCGATACAGGATATGCGCAAGGCTAGTTACGTTGACGACGGTAAGCGCAAGTATAGTGACGTCGACGACGGTAAGCGCAAGTCTAGTGATGTCGACGACGGTAATGTTCATGGCAGCAGAAAACGACCGCACAAAGACGAACAGGCGAGAGAGCCGATCATGACACCAGCGCAGTGGAACGAGCATCGCCGAGCCATGTGTCAACGCCTCGAAGGGAAGATATCTTTCTTTGTGGATGAACTTTCTCGAGCACAGGGAAACTACGATGTCCCAAGATGTACATTACTAACGTCCACGATCGATACACTGAAAGGAGCGTTGAATACTCAATTGGAAGCTATCAGGAAGAACAGAGCTCCGGAGCCACGGACATGGCCCGATTGGCCTTTAGACCGTTATCAATTAAGCAGCACAGCCGATAGAGACACACGAGGGGCGCTAGAAGAGGCACTGAAGAACGCCCATGTCTCAGGACTAGATGAGTCGTGGATGGTACGTTGGTTCTATAAGGTACTCATACGTTTTAAGGCAGCAAAGGCCACAATTGACTATCTCCGTGACAACCATAATGAGCTGAGGGTATATCCGGCGGAACAGGTCATAGACCAAATCTGTCAACATGAGAGCAAGGCCACCGTAGACCCTACCTTTAAGAAGTTGGCGAAGGGTAATCCCCGCACCAAGGGTATAGAGTCAGCCAGGGAACATTTGAACAAGATTGTGGAAGTTCACAAGAGAGCCTGGGAGCGAGCAGATAAGGGCAAGGACTTTCCTAAGCGGTTGCTTAATCACTGCCTCATACAGGCCCTCGAGGACCTGACAGGTAATATGACGTATGAACGCACGCTACAACACCACATAGGTTGGGACCACCTGGAGACTGAAGACCTTCTCCGCATTTTAAATCCAGACATACAAGAAACCGATGCCATCCTCAGACAACGGGTACGGACACAGATGAATGTGGGGGATAGGCGTAGACAGTTTCCAGCCCAACAACGAGATCGTAATTTGAATACGAATACAGGAGGAGGCAGCACACAACGCACAAGCACGTCTACGACCACCACGTGTTACGCGTGCAGAGCGGGTGCCCCACCCAGTTTCAGGCATATATCATCCTGCAAGCACTACCAGTCGAACAAAAGGGTTGGATTCACTTCCAGCTCGGGCCGAGGATTTAAGCAAGGCGTATCCTTCGATAAGAGTTTGCCCGCGGTCAACACCATTACGGCTCTAACAGACTCGGACGACCAGCAAACGGAGCAGGAGGAGACCACGCCTACAGACACACACACATTGCTTCCATACTGGCACACCCAGACGAAATCGAACAGGGTGAGTTAGAAGAGGATGCAACGTGGGAAACCATAGGCAGCGATCAGGAATAGGACGTAAGGGTGTCGGATGTAGATGCAACTTTAGTTTTCCCGTCTAGCACACCTGTGATACTATCGATCAAAGATCCATTACTTTCAATGGACAATCGAGTATTCATATCCATCCTGATTAACGGTAAGACATGCAGGGCGTTAGTGGATTCTGGGGCAAACAGAAGTTGCATTGATTCGACATCCGCACACGATTGGGGATTGCAAATTAAGTCGGCTCCGGAGGGATCCTATATATACCTAGCTGATCGTAGTCTTCGTACACGGCGAATAGGCTCAACCGTACAAACTCCAGTACGATATGGTCTAGAGCTCACAGAACAGTCTTTCGAGCTAATGAATCTACCACCGGCTATCGACGCGATCGTAGGCCAGGATCTTATGCCTGGCTTAGGGCTATACGTGGGAGGCCTTCAATCGCCATTCTCACCCATAGATCCAACGGAGCTAGACAAACTATTGGAACCAATACTGCTGAGACGACCACCAGATTTGACCGAGGAAACCGGTGTTCGCCTGGAACTAGACAAGGAACTGAGGGACAATGACGGTATTCGAGAAAAGGACAGGTGCAGACTGGAAGGAGGCGAAGTTAGATTGCCAGTGACACCAGATCAAGCTGCAAGGATGCGGAAGGCAGTAAGGAACTTTGTAGCAGACAAATGGATACCATGGGTAGATAGACAGGTGCAGAAGTGGATTCAAGATTTGGTCATAGTTCAAAGGGATACAGCCACTTCCGTCAACTTACCCTTGCTCGCCGTGCCAGAGTATACTCAATCTGGAGAACTAAAGAAAGTGCGAGTGTGTTTGGACCTCAGAGCGGTGAATGCATTAATACCGGCGGATCAGTTCATTATTCCCCGTATCAACGACATCATTGGTAACATCAAAGGGAAGAGATATTACACGACATTGATCTAACCGCAGCGTACCATCGACTCCCAATTCACCCTGATTCTCAGTATCTATTCAGTTTCACACACGGCAAATGCCAGTATTCCTTTACATCAGCGCCATTTGGACTACACACACTGACGCAGCAGTTTCAGCGTACACTGAGTGTGATATTGCAAGGACTTCCGGCACACCACTACCTGGACGACATCGTAATAGCAACAGATGACTACGAGGAACACGTACGAGTAGTGAAAGAGGTCATTCGGCGGCTGACGTACCACAGTTTCAAGCTAAACCCTTCAAAATGTCATTTTGCAGTCAAAGAAGTCATGATCCTAGGGAAGCGAGTATCGAAGGCCGGAATTGATATTTGCCATGAAAAGCAGGCCAAGCTCATTGACTGGCCAACCCCGAAGAAGTACAAAGACATTGCATCGGCCTTGGGATTAGCCAACTTTCTTCACGAGCACCTACCAAACTTTGCAGAGGTAGCGTGCCCCCACTCCGGGAATTTGTAAGACTGAAGCCTAAGGAAATCATTGGAGACAGGTGGGAACAGAGACACCAGCAAGCTTGGGATGCCATGAAGCAAGCCATAGTTGAGGCAGTAGTGTTGAAATTTCCCGTCGACGAAGTACCTTTACAACTCGAAACGGATGCAAGCGACTACGGTATTGGAGGTGCATTGTTTCAGACCATAGAAGGAAAGAAGCAATACCTAATGTTCTTCAGCAAGACCCTCAACGCAGCACAGCGCAATTACGCAACACCCATGAAGGAATTATTGGCCTTGGTATATGGTCTCACACACTTCCGGGATCATCTCGAAGGTCAACGCTTTTCAGTGTTGACTGATCACAAGGCTTTTGTGTATATGAACACACAGCTAAAAGCTGAATCCGATGCTACAACGATGGCATCACATCATAGCGCCTTTCAATTTTACTATCTCGCACATCCCGGGTATAAAGAACGTGCTACCAGACGCGTGGTCTAGGCTTCATGAGGGAACTGTTGAGACTGAGGACCCGGAGGTACTATATGCAGAATGTTGGCAACTTTTTTTCCGACTACTTTGAGCAAGCGCAACGGATTATGGGTGAGAATAATGTCGATGTCTTTGCTTCAAATCAGGGACCATCATTTGCCACAAACTACACCGACGATGACAGGGGTGGAGCGTTTGCACATTGTTGGAAAGATATAGACGGATGGATGAACCCACCATGGAGATTAATCCATAGAATGTTGCGCAAGATACGATCAGAGAGGCCACAGCTACGGTGTGTCTACCGTGGGCGCCCCACGAGCCTTTGGTTCCAGTTATTCAAGTCGCTTCTACAAAGAGACCCAGTATTAGTTCCAAGGACAGCCCACTCCTTCCTCAAATACGGAAAGTATGCGAGTGGCAAGGCATCACGGGGTCACAAGCTCTTTTCCAATATTTCCAAAGTGTTCTAAATTCACTTTGATGGCTCCAATAGCCTGAGTATTTGGTATGACTCATCTACTTGGACCTATTTGAGACATTAGTAGATGTAGGATATTATAAACTAAATTTTATAATCTCCGAACTACTACTTATAGATTTTGGTCCTCCCGCCAATCTCCAAAATCCAATAAGTCTTTTTTTCTTTTTTTTAACTTTTCTTCAGATGGAACTTTATTTATATCAGCTAATGTATTAACGTGACTTACGTTATTATGTCTATTTACAAATTAGGCAAGTGGTCATGAACATTTAGTACTTCTAGTGAAAATTATTCAATAAAGAACAGCTAGAGGTACGCCCTGTGTGATCGAGGATATTTAGGCTCTTAACAAGAGGCAGTCCCGATCATTCTTACACAAGCTAGCTACCACTGCTAAATCCTAACTGACTAAATTGTATTTTAGTTTAATATAGTTTGAAACCTAGTAATTTCCATCGAAGTTTACATATTTTTCAGTTATATAGTAGTTACAGTAGTGTACTGCTTCTAGACTGTCTGACATCGATTTACTATCCAGCAAATACTATGGCTAAGGGTACTTCTAAAGGCAAGGGAGCCGCTAGCTCTAAGCCTGCTAAGCCTGCCGAGGTTCCTGAGGTCCCTGTGGAAACACCTAGCCTGTCTGGAGTTGAGCCTGCCGAGGATACTGTTGGGGAAGCAAATTCTGAGGTTGGTACAGAGGATTATTCTGAGGATGACTCGTCGGATCCTAAAGCCTTGGAAGAAGAGGTATCTACTACCGCGGAAAGGCTCGCCAGCGTCCGTGTATCACCTAGGAGTGAAGCTCAGGACCCCAGCTTGCCCCTGACCACGTGCCGTCAAATATTGGGGATAAACGTCGAAAGGCTGGAAAATTCGTGGATACGAAATCGGGGGCATTATAACTCCACATCTAAAGGACACTCCAGCACAAATCCGGCGTGAAAAGGAAGTATTGGACCTGTCCGAAAATTTCGGTTTCGCCATCGATGGAGAAGCCATTCCATTCAGCTCAAATCTTGGGGCCGAAGCTGAGGACGCCATAACTCGACAACGAGTGGTTGGATCCTCTCAATCTCGACGCCAATTGAACTGCACTGAAGCGCTCTTGAAGGAGCTAGCGGCAGCAGCAGTTGTGGACCTCTATCGTGTCCCACTTGGCTGATATTCTTCCTATACCGAAGAAGAAAAAAATTTCGGGCCGGGTTTCGAACCCGAGACCTACTGGTTTACCAGCCAGTATGTTTACTACTACTAAGCCAGTTACCACTGCGAGAGAGATAATATTTCAAAAAATTAATCTCTATAGCTCTGATGCTACCATCGACCATCCTCTTGACAAACCTAACCCTGTCAGAGGATATGATCGTATGGAACTCGATGAGGCTTACCATCCTCGTAATATCGACCCTCATTTGCCAACCAACCCTGGTAATCACGATTTTGGCAATCGCTACACCAGTACCTCGTTAGAGAGTTCCCGCTCTAATCCTGAGGATGAGGAAGTGAGAACCAGACATACTCGTCTCAGGCTATTACGCTCTGGTATGCAAGTCCTTGAGGACCGTCTATTGAATGACTCTGACCTTGACGATAGGAAAGCGGATAACATTCGCTATCTAATCGATAACAAGAGAAAGGAAATAGACACCATCTTGGCACTAGCAGCCCGTAGCACTGAGCATGAGCCTCGTGAACACTTAGAACCAAGCTTTATAAAGCAGCTAGGTAACGCGCAGGCTGAGGTCGATTTCTCTACTAATGAGAGTACAGTGGAGACACTGAAGGCCTTCGACCAACTTAAGGAGTCTGCCAGCCTTAGGGATAAGCAGATGATGAATGCCTTTATTCATTTCTGTGAGCCAGGTGAATGGCGAACTATCTTGAAGGTCATGAGCCCAACTGGAAAGCCCTACCCCTGGCACCAGTTGCGTGATAATATACTTAACACCTTTTTTTGAAGATGCACGTGACCGTGAACTTCTAGAGTCTCGCAAGTTCTTTGCGAACGATACCACTATTCGAGGTGCTCTAGCTCATATGACACATATGAATACTGGATGGGTGGTCGTACCTATACTGGCGAATATTTATTAATTTGTCAGATGATGGAGACTCTGGGAGCTAACCTCTTTAAGAAAGTCAATGATGACATCATCGCCTATGGTGATTTGCGATCTATGCCTTGGTCTGTCTTTGAGAAGATAGTACACAAGCATACCAATTCCTCTACTACTAGAGTACTTAGTACCACGAGCTACACCCAGCCCACTCTAAGAAAACGCAGTAGAGACTAATACTGCGCGTAGTACTAAGAAACCTCGCACTACTACTGGAGGGGGGTACTGGCTCTACTTCTACCGAACCGAAAGGTGATAAGAAGGTGAGAGCGCCTTGCAAGAAGTGTGGTTACAACCTCACAAAACGTAATGGCAAGTGGAATGGTAGAGACACGACCCTGTTATGTGCACCAGGCAAGCCAGATTTTGGACACTATATGAAAGAGTGTGCTACTTGCAAGGGTACTAACGGTTGGCACAAAGAGAGGATTGCAAGGACTTACCAGACGTCCAGTTAAGCACTGACAGTACCATATGTGCGCACTAGAGCAAGATTATGAGAAAATGTTCAATAAAAAATCTATACCAAAGGAGATGAACGTATCTTTCAAACAGTTTTCGTAAATGGAGAAAAAGTTATGGCACTATTTGATCCAGGGGCTGAAGTCTCTGCTATTCATGCCGAGTAGCCTACGCTACAGATATGGCTATGGCTGTCCATAACGAAACAACTGATTTAATCTTGGGAAATGGCAAAGTTACTACTTGCGAACAAGCCATTGACTATGCACACATAATGCTCAGTCAGATAGAAGAGAAGTGAAGACTCACCTAATCGTTACTGACATGTCTCAGAAATACGATTTAATTATAGGTATGACTGACTGATCTTCAGTTTAGGTATAACACTCACTGGTCTGCCTAATGGGCTAGACCCGAATAAAGATCAGTCAGATGATAATATGTTAAAGATACCTAAACCTCCGGAAGGTGAAGCAAAGGATATGATTCCGCACTTCACCGATATAATTATGGACTTAATTATACAAAACAGGAAGATTGCAATAACTGACTGGTGTATGTTTAAGTTCTCTAATGGGTACGTTAGACTTGACTTAACAAACGTCGACTTCTCTAAGTTAAAGTGTCCTTCACATAACTACGTGAGTTGGAGACACAAAGACGTTGTCAAAACCCAAATCGAAGATTGGTTAAAACAGGGTCTAATTGAAATCAATTATGATGCAACCCCAGTTAACTTAGCTCTCTTAGCGGTCGATCAATATAAATCTGATGGAACGTTTAGTAAAAAACAAGAGTAGTACTAGACCTGTCGCCAATCAACAAACTAATTCCGCAACATAGTTTTCCTTTACCTAAGATAAGCGAGATACTACGCAAAATGGAGGGTGCGACTATCTTTCCAAAGATAGACTTAAAAGCTGCATTCCATCAACTACAGATATATAGCCTCTCATAGGAAATACTTTTCCTTTACTTGGCAAGGTAAGAAGTACCAGTTTAAAGGTGCACCTGAAGGCTTACACATGTTACCTTCTTTCTTCCAACAAGTTATGATGGAACTATTTGCGGACCTGTCGTATAACGTATCAGTCTATTTAGATGATATAGTTATCTTTACAAAGACAGCACATGAACATGCTAAACTCGTTAAAGAAGTCTTAAAGCGACTTAATCATGCTAAACTTAAGATTAACGAAGACAAGTGTTCTTTTGCTAAAGATACTATATACATTACTTGGCTACAAAGTATCTGCAGCAGGGGTAGAAATTGATCCTGGCAAGAAACAGTTTCTGTTGGATTTATCAACACCAATTACTGGAAGAGATGTGAACTCTGTGTGTGGGTTTGTTAACTTCTTCTCGGATTCGGTACCGCATCTTTCTCATTACTTAAAGCCTTCAGTCACCTACGGCTGCACAAAGGACCTTTGGGAAAGCTTTGACTAAAAGAATGTGATGATGCATTTAAACTAGTCAAAAGTAAAGTAATGGACGCACCCATCATGCAGTACCCTGTGGATGGTGTCCCATTCCAAGTAGCAACCGACGCTTCAGATCGAGCGGTAGGTGGAGTGCTTTACCAAACGATAAATGGTAAACCGCGCTACATACAATTCTTTAGCAAGAGTTATAATAAGAGTCAACGGAATTACCCTACCGTTAAACAAGAGCTCCTTGCTATAGTTACTGCGCTAAGACAGTTTAAAGACTACCTTTTTATGGAAGTTACTTTACTGTCGCCTGTGATCAAAAGTCTTTAACATACTTAAAAGATATGAACCCTGATTCACAGTTGGTGAGCCGCTGGCATGACATTATTGCCAAGTTCGCTTTTATATAACACACATTCCAGGAATACATAACCATCTTCCTGACACATGCTCTCTCGACTTGTGCCCGACTACCAGAAAACAGTCAAAGAGTTATTAGCAACCGATTGATGCTAAATAAGAAATGGTTTAACCTCGCTCAATCACGATGGGGTCCATTTACTGTTGATATGTTCGCCGCAGAACATAACAAACAGGTTTCTGAATATAGGTCGTTGACTCATCCTAAAGGTGATGCATTTCAGCTTGACTTATCAAAGCATAATGCGTGGGCTAACCCACCTTGTCAACTTATCGCACAGTTGTTAAATTATGTTAATATTACTAAATCTACCATTACGCTGTGTTGTCCCTTACGTAACTCCGACCCATGGATACGTGATTTAATTAATATGATTCAAGACGAACCTATTTATGTCGACCGTGAAACCGACACGTTCTTGTATCAGGGATCCTATTCTATTAAGAAGACGCCTTGGAAACACACCATTGTTTGTCGCATCGGTCCTGCAGGTACCACTAAGTGGAAACCCTCAACCGAATTCTTAGCTAAACTAGAGGAGTCTAAAGAGTTTGAACAAAAGCTCAAGACTCGTACAACACATGCACCCAACAAGATTGTAGTCGAGGTAATGCCGATTGAAACGGCATTAGATCGTAAAAAACATGGAACTAGCTAAGGCCATGGATCAAAGACTCAAAACTCTAAGAGAACCTGAAGCTCGCACTCAACTACTTAAAGCGCTGCTTAAAGAACAGCCAGGAGTTGCGAAACAACTGAAGAAGATACTTCAACAATCCAATGTTGTCAATTATGTATCTCAGGACTCTACCCCTCCTGATACTGAGGTTGCCCTTTCCAACAGGACTATGGTTCATCCAGCCAGCGTTACGCAGAATCTGACTGACTTAGAGGAGCTCGAAAGTAGAGTTAAAATTATACATAATTTAACGCATCGAGCATATGAGCATACTTATAAAATGGCTATTCGTGCAGGGCTTGATCACCCGGCGCTGAAAGAAACCATACGTGAAGTATACCGACGCTGTACTGATTGTGAAAAGAACCAGATCAAGCGATACGGTTGGGCACCCCTAAAAAAGTGACAGAAGACCAACCGATGCGCCGAGTCATAGTCGATTTGGTTAAACTCCCGCGATCCAAGCATACTGGCGATGTATATATCTGTCATTTCTTATGTGTGGCTTCGGGCTATAACTTGCTTTATGCAATACCGAACAAACGTCCACAAACAGTGGCAGAATTATGCTATCACGTCTTTAATGACTTCGGTTTCCCCGAGTACTATGTTCTGATAACGGTAGTGAGTTTTGTACCGACGTAATGGAGGCACTTATACTGTATCAGGCATGACCCATAGGCGTGGTGTTCCTTACAAACCTCAAACGCAGGGTGCAAATGAGACACGTCATAGAGAACTTAAGAAACTCTTGTACCGCACTAGACGACGTTGAGGATATGTGGCCTTATCATTTTTGAAATGGGTTCAGACTCAAATGAATAACTGCATGAATCCTCAAACTGGAACACCCTGTTTCACTATTTCTTTGGCCGCTATAGTGAATTACAAGCAACGTTTGATAAAACTGCGCCCGAGAAACACGCTACCCCCCCGTGGCTTCAAAAAAGATCGAGCATATGCAGAACGTTGTTTACCCCTGTTTACTGAGCACAAGAATCGCGTCCTACTTAAAGCGTATGACCGATGGAATAACACTAAGAACATTGTTCAGTTCAAAGTCGGCGATTACGTTAACATTATAAATCGAAACGCCAACGTTACCGAACTCTCTTCTAAGACGATAGGACCTTTTGTTATTTCCTACCATGATGAGAAGAGTGATACTTACGACGAAGTGAATAACATTGATGGTACTAGCGCAACCAATCTAGGCACTCACCGTATCCCTACCTCCGAACTCTCATTCGCTCGCTCATTTGATTCTGATGTACCAGTTATGGAGTCACAAGTCAAAGATATAATTGACAAAACATCCGAAGACGGTTACACTTACTACAAGACCCGTTTCATGGATGGGACAGTAGCTTGGCTAACCTCCGATGCATTTCGTGAATCTCTCAAGACTTTCTTCGTATCTTTAATAAGAAATGGAATAAGCGTTTACATAAGAACACACGAGATAAACGAAAAGGGTTTCCTCAGGTGACTACAAACCCTGACGGATCTGAAATTCCCTATTTGCCACCTACTTCCTACGTGACTAAACTTTCTGATCTGCTTACCAACAGTGCAGAAAATTGTTCAAACTTACTTACTAATGAAGAACAGCCTTTGCTAATACCTTACCAAATAATAAACGTAAGGCGCCTACATCGGAAATGGTTACTGGACCAAATACTAAACGACATAGAGTACAACATGAGTCTTGAACTCGTACATATAGGCACACATACTTACTGATAAGTCATGACCGAAACCGTTTTTTTACTTTGGTTTTCGCTTTACCAACTAGATCGTATCTTAACGTACGTTCGTAGTTCTAAAAGCTACTGGGGCTATGTAGAAATACGGCCTCCGGTCAGTCTAAAATATCAAGATCAATTGAGATAATACATTGGTTTTTATTTGTATTTTAAATAATTAGTACAAGCTCTTTTTTTTTCAATATTTCCAAAGTGTTCTAAAATTCACTTTGATGGCTCCAATAGCCTGAGTATTTGGTATGACTCATCTACTTGGACCTATTTGAGACATTAGTAGATGTAGGATATTATAAACTAAATTTTATAATCTCCGAACTACTACTTATTGATTTTGGTCCTCCCGCCAATCTCCAAAATCCAATAAGTCTTTTTTTTTTTTTTAACTTTTCTTCAGATGGAACTTTATTTATATCAGCTAATGTATTAACGTGACTTACGTTATTATGTCTATTTACAAATTAGGCAAGTGGTCATGAACATTTAGTACTTCTAGTGAAAAATTATTCAATAAAGAACAGCTAGAGGTACGCCCTGTGTGATCGAGGATATTTAGGCTCTTAACAAGAGGCAGTCCCGATCATTCTTACACAAGCTACCACTGCTAAACTTACATACCCTGGTACAGTAACGCACATACGTATATATCAAATGCTTCTTCTAATAAAGCGTTCAAGCATCGACTTCACTTCAATTTATGTTTCCATTGATGATGCATGCGTTGACTCAGTTGTTGGCCGTAAGCAGTTACAATTTGGTAGAAATATCTCTGAGAGCCCACTTCGGTGGTGTCTCACAAACTACTGTATCCCGCCCACTTCGGTGGTGTCTCATAAACTACTGTATCCCGCACCCAAACCAACACTACAGAACGTATGCACTGGGTTTTCGCACCTAACAGGCGAGTATTGCCGCTATTGTTATTTATATACATTATATATTGTACTTCATTTATAGGTTATCATATCAACATATGCTATATAATTCACAATGTGGTAAGCCACATGTGAATTCACACACCAGTATTCTGGTACATACTGCAATTCTGCAAACAAGTTTCGAGTCCCAGTATAAAAAAATTTGGACAAAAAAGAGGTGAAACAATTTTAGGGTAATCGGGATTATCTCATGATATTTAGCTAAATACGCCCAATTTTTTCCGGTATCCAAGTTCCTATCCCCCCGCAAAAATAGTAAGTAGCGTCATTCATGTGAACATGACCATCTCTAGAAAAAAAGTACAATTAAGGGGAACGGACAAGTCCTTTAGGATCATGAACCTCTGGAAGTCACCAGATTTTCATTTTGGGTAAAGAAAAAAAAAGAAGCTCGAAACACATCTCCTCTCCCAAGCCCCATTCCCAAGGGGTATAGAATTTCAATTTGAATTCACCCGGGAGTACGGGACAGACTTCCAGAGGGTCATGGTCAGATTTTTTTTGGACAAGCTAAAAGAGCTCGCTAGAGGTAAAGAAAAAGATATTGTCCGGACTATTTGGTCCGAAAAGGTGCTCGTCCGAAAGTCTGAACTCTGGGGACATTTGGACTTCAGGTGGTATTTTCTTTTTTAGATATTTATTTTCTAAACGAAGGTGTCTGTTGACTGAATCTGAAAGTTTTTTTTTAACAAATAGATTTGAAAGCCGTTTTCAGTTAAAAAAATAAAAAACATTTTATATATTTAAAAAAAATTCTCATACATACAGACTTCTATTTTAAAAAATGAAAAAAAAAATGAAATCCAAGATTCCAAGGCAAAATCAAAGACTAGTAGTAGTTTTATAATTCATTCATAGCCTTCTAAAATAGCCTAGACAAAATTCATGTGTCTCCCAAAAATGCATGGCCAGATTATAAAAATAGAAAGGATGCCTGGCTACTGTGTTTTGTAGGCAATGATATACTAATTTTTAAAAATGAATAAATAAATAAAAAATGCTAGTACAATAGTAGAGAGGAAAATATTTTGTGTCTCTGTGGTCTGAGAGTGTGGGACGTGGGTCTGCTGGTTGGGGAGGGGGGTTACCAATTTGGTTTTATGGTCCAATTGAAGCCTTCGAAGTTTGAAGGCGATGTATTTATTAGAAGGTTTAAAAAATATGATATTTGACATTTGAAAAAAAATGTGCGTCGGGCGGTCGTTGCTACTCGCGCCGCGGTTTTGTTAAATAAATAAATAAAAATTGCTAATAGTTATTGGTGCAAAAGTATTATTCTTCATTTCATCGTTGGCAAAATGAATTCCATCGATAATTTTTTTAAAATATATATTGAGCAATAAATTGCTTTTTTTGAAAAACAGTCATGGGCACGATTTGTATCTACGTGTGGAGGAGTGGACCTACTGTCCTGCTCTCACCTCACCCACCGAGTCCATGACACCACAATAAACCAAAAGTGAAACAAAAGCATGTGATGACATATAAGATTAGTTGCTGATTCACTATTTCTCAACATGGATTGGCTGAATACACTTTTCTCTCAATTAGCATGTGATAGAAAAAAAAAAAGTTGATTCTCTGTCCAATAGATTCGTAGCATAGAAATATTGATATTGACGAATGAAATTTGATTTCATATCACGTTTTCTGCATTTTTATGTGATTTTGATGATGACATGTGGTATATTGTCTGTACCTCTGTAGTATATTAAATTATTTCATTTGAAACATTTGAAATACCAGGCCCATGCGGCCTGTTAGAATGATAAAAATAAGGATCAGATAAAGAATAAACGACCAGTATGTTGTGTATCATACTAATCTTAATATATAGAATGGGATAATACACAAGGTTAGCATTTGGTATGTAAATTATCTAGTATTTTTAATTATCCCTGTCGTTTACTAGTTTGGAAATTGTTGTTATTCTGAACTGAAACGTTGAAAAATTACATGTGATATTATTTTTGGCACAATTCTTTAGAAATAGTATATTTTATATTTTTTTAAAACGTGTCTCAAAAAATATGTGTATAACCCATTCCTATATTCTTAAAAAAATAAACGACTAAAAGACCGCTAAATTTAAACTAACAACTGTGAGACTGTGAGGGCTGGGAGGCCGTGAGGCTGTAAATAACTGTAAGACTGTGCAGGGCTGAGTGCCTGAGTCGCTGAGACAGTGTGACTGTCATCCATTTCGGGCAGACTGTAGTCACTATTATTCACTCCACTGTATCTAATTAGAAATAAATACACTGTACAGTGTACATACTACCCACATAGTGCATTCACACACAGGATCCCAGCTGTTTATTTAGCGTCGCACAGGTAGGTGTTTGCCCCTATGGCCTGTGTCTTTATTAGTTTATTTCTCAAATTCTCTCTGTCTCTATAGTAAATAGTAAAACTCAGTGAGTGTATATTTTTTTAAAAAAGAAAAGAGGAGTTATTTTGGATATTGGACTGTGGACATCATGCGCTTTTCTACTCAAAAGTGTCATCACATTTATTTACCTGATTGCCATCAAAGATCATGAAAGTAAAAAAGCCAAATTG
>LUCW03001834.1:0-55156 GCA_001586965.3 Sphaeroforma sirkka | reverse complement strand
CACAGGTTTATATTTATATTGAATCGATGGATGATCATCAAGATATGATGCTTCACAATCACCCATAGTAGCCTCTGGATAAAATACTCTAAATACAAACGCACGTGTAGAAAAGTTACTATTTTTTTGGTCCAGGTGTAGAAATACGGCCTCCGGTCAGTCTAAAATATCAAGATCAATTGAGATAATACATTGGTTTTATTTGTATTTTAAATAATTAGTACAAGCTCTTTTTCCAATATTTCCAAAGTGTTCTAAATTCACTTTGATGGCTCCAATAGCCTGAGTATTTGGTATGACTCATCTACTTGGACCTATTTGAGACATTAGTAGATGTAGGATATTATAAACTAAATTTTATAATCTCCGAACTACTACTTATTGATTTTGGTCCTCCCGCCAATCTCCAAAATCCAATAAGTCTTTTTTCTTTTTTTAACTTTTCTTCAGATGGAACTTTATTTATATCAGCTAATGTATTAACGTGACTTACGTTATTATGTCTATTTACAAATTAGGCAAGTGGTCATGAACATTTAGTACTTCTAGTGAAAATTATTCAATAAAGAACAGCTAGAGGTACGCCCTGTGTGATCGAGGATATTTAGGCTCTTAACAAGAGGCAGTCCCGATCATTCTTACACAAGCTACCACTGCTAAATCCTAACTGACTAAATTGTATTTTAGTTTAATATAGTTTGAAACCTAGTAATTTCCATCGAAGTTTACATATTTTTCAGTTATATAGTAGTTACAGTAGTGTACTGCTTCTAGACTGTCTGACATCAATTTACTATCCAGCAATTACTATGGCTAAGGGTACTTCTAAAGGCAAGGGAGCCGCTAGCTCTAAGCCTGCTAAGCCTGCCGAGGTTCCTGAGGTCCCTGTGGAAACACCTAGCCTGTCTGGAGTTGAGCCTGCCGAGGATACTGTTGGGGAAGCAAATTCTGAGGTTGGTACAGAGGATTATTCTGAGGATGACTCGTCGGATCCTAAAGCCTTGGAAGAAGAGGTATCTACTACCGCGGAAAGGCTCGCCAGCGTCCGTGTATCACCTAGGAGTGAAGCTCAGGACCCCAGCTTGCCCCCCCTGACCACGTGCCGTCAAATATTGGGGATAAACGTCGAAAGGCTGGAAAATTCGTGGATACGAATGTCGGGGGCATTATAACTCCACATCTAAAGGACACTCCAGCACAAATCCGGCGTGAAAAGGAAGTATTGGACCTGTCCGAAAATTTCGGTTTCGCCATCGATGGAGAAGCCATTCCATTCAGCTCAAATCTTGGGGCCGAAGCTGAGGACGCCATAACTCGACAACGAGTGGCTGGATCCTCTCAATCTCAACGCCAATTGAACCGCACTGAAGCGCTCTTGAAGGAGCTAGCGGCAGCAGCAGTTGTGGACCCCTCTATCGTGTCCCACTTGGCTGATATTCTTCCTATACCGAAGAAGAAAAAAAATTTCGGGCCGGGTTTCGAACCCGAGACCTACTGGTTTACCAGCCAGTATGTTTACCACTAAGCCAATTACCACTGGCGAGAGAGATAATATTTCAAAATTTAATCTCTATAGCTCTGATGCTACCATCGACCATCCTCTTGACAAACCTAACCCTGTCAGAGGATATGATCGTATGGAACTCGATGAGGCTTACCATCCTCGTAATATCGACCCTCATTTGCCAACTAACCCTGGTAATCACGATTTTGGCAATCGCTACACCAGTACCTCGTTAGAGAGTTCCCGCTCTAATCCTGAGGATGAGGAAGTGAGAACCAGACATACTCGTCTCAGGCTATTACGCTCTGGTATGCAAGTCCTTGAGGACCGTCTATTGAATGACTCTGACCTTGACGATAGGAAAGCGGATAACATTCGCTATCTAATCGATAACAAGAGAAAGGAAATAGACACCATCTTGGCACTAGCAGCCCGTAGCACTGAGCATGAGCCTCGTGAACACTTAGAACCAAGCTTTATAAAGCAGCTAGGTAACGCGCAGGCTGAGGTCGATTTCTCTACTAATGAGAGTACAGTGGAGACACTGAAGGCCTTCGACCAACTTAAGGAGTCTGCCAGCCTTAGGGATAAGCAGATGATGAATGCCTTTATTCATTTCTGTGAGCCAGGTGAATGGCGAACTATCTTGAAGGCTCATGAGCCCAACTGGAAAGCCCTACCCTGGCACCAGTTGCGTGATAATATACTTAACACCTTTTTTTGAAGATGCACGTGACCGTGAACTTCTAGAGTCTCGCAAGTTCTTTGCGAACGATACCACTATTCGAGGTGCTCTAGCTCATATGACACATATGAATACACGGATGGGTGGTCGTACCTATACTGGCGAATATTTATTAATTTGTCAGATGATGGAGACTCTGGGAGCTAACCTCTTTAAGAAAGTCAATGATGACATCATCGCCTATGGTGATTTGCGATCTATGCCTTGGTCTGTCTTTGAGAAGATAGTACACAAGCATACCAATTCCTCTACTAGAGTACTTAGTACCACGAGCTACACCCAGCCCACTAAAGCGAAACGCAGTAGAGACTAATACTGCGCGTAGTACTAAGAAACCTCGCACTACTACTGGAGGGGGGGTACTGGCTCTACTTCTACCGAACCGAAAGGTGATAAGAAGGTGAGAGCGCCTTGCAAGAAGTGTGGTTACAACCTCACAAAACGTAATGGCAAGTGGAATGGTAGACACGACCCTGTTAAGTGTGCACCAGGCAAGCCAGATTTTGGACACTATATGAAAGAGTGTGCTACTTGCAAGGGTACTAACGGTTGGCACAAAGAGGATTGCAAGGACTTACCAGACGTCCAAGTTAAGCACTGACAGTACCATATGTGCGCACTAGAGCAAGATTATGAGAAAATGTTCAATAAAATCTATACCAAAGGAGATGAACGTATCTTTCAAACAGTTTTCGTAAATGGAGAAAAAAAGTTATGGCACTATTTGATCCAGGGGCTGAAGTCTCTGCTATCTCATGCCGAGTAGCCTACGCTACAGATATGGCTGTCCATAACGAAACAACTGATTTAATCTTGGGAAATGGCAAAGTTACTACTTGCGAACAAGCCATTGACTATGCACACATAATGCTGTCAGATAGAAGAGAAGTGAAGACTCACCTAATCGTTACTGACATGTCTCAGAAATACGATTTAATTATAGGTATGACTGATCTTCTCAGTTTAGGTATAACACTCACTGGTCTGCCTAATGGGCTGAACCCGAATAAAGATCAGTCAGATGATAATATGTTAAAGATACCTAAACCTCCGGAAGGTGAAGCAAAGGATATGATTCCGCACTTCACCGATATAATTATGGACTTAATTATACAAAACAGGAAGATTGCAATAACTGACTGGTGTATGTTTAAGTTCTCTAATGGGTACGTTAGACTTGACTTAACAAACGTCGACTTCTCTAAGTTAAAGTGTCCTTCACATAACTACGTGAGTTGGAGACACAAAGACGTTGTCAAAACCCAAATCGAAGATTGGTTAAAACAGGGTCTAATTGAAATCAATTATGATGCAACCCCAGTTAACTTAGCTCTCTTAGCGGTCGATCAATATAAATCTGATGGAACGTTTAGTAAAACAAGAGTAGTACTAGACCTGTCGCCAATCAACAAAACTAATTCCGCAACATAGTTTTCCCTTACCTAAGATAAGCGAGATACTACGCAAAATGGAGGTGCGACTATCTTTTCCAAGATAGACTTAAAAGCTGCATTCCATCAACTACAAATATATCAGCCTCATAGGAAATACTTTTCCTTTACTTGGCAAGGTAAGAAGTACCAGTTTAAAGGTGCACCTGAAGGCTTACACATGTTACCTTCTTTCTTCCAACAAGTTATGATGGAACTATTTGCGGACCTGTCGTATAACGTATCAGTCTATTTAGATGATATAGTTATCTTTACAAAGACAGCACATGAACATGCTAAACTCGTTAAAGAAGTCTTAAAGCGACTTAATCATGCTAAACTTAAGATTAACGAAGACAAGTGTTCTTTTTACTAAAGATACTATACACTTACTTGGCTACAAAGTATCTGCAGCAGGGGTAGAAATTGATCCTGGCAAGAAAACAGTTTCTGTTGGATTTATCAACACCAATTACTGGAAGAGATGTGAACTCTGTGTGTGGGTTTGTTAACTTCTTCTCGGATTCGGTACCGCATCTTTCTCATTACTTAAAGCCTTTCAGTCACCTACGGCTGCACAAAGGACCTTTGGGAAAGCTTTGGACTAAAGAATGTGATGATGCATTTAAACTAGTCAAAAGTAAAGTAATGGACGCACCCATCATGCAGTACCCTGTGGATGGTGTCCCATTCCAAGTAGCAACCGACGCTTCAGATCGAGCGGTAGGTGGAGTGCTTTACCAAACGATAAATGGTAAAACCGCGCTACATACAATTCTTTAGCAAGAGTTATAATAAGAGTCAACGGAATTACCCTACCGTTAAACAAGAGCTCCTTGCTATAGTTACTGCGCTAAGACAGTTTAAAGACTACCTTTATGGAAGTTACTTTACTGTCGCCTGTGATCAAAAGTCTTTAACATACTTAAAAGATATGAACCCTGATTCACAGTTGGTGAGCCGCTGGCATGACATTATTGCCAAGTTCGCTTTTAATATAACACACATTCCAGGAATACATAACCATCTTCCTGACATGCTCTCTCGACTTGTGCCCGACTACCAGAAAACAGTCAAAGAGTTATTAGCAACCGATTGGATGCTAAATAAGAAATGGTTTAACCTCGCTCAATCACGATGGGGTCCATTTACTGTTGATATGTTTGCCGCAGAACATAACAAACAGGTTTCTGAATATAGGTCGTTGACTCATCCTAAAGGTGATGCATTTCAGCTTGACTTATCAAAGCATAATGCGTGGGCTAACCCACCTTGTCAACTTATCGCACAGTTGTTAAATTATGTTAATATTACTAAATCTACCATTACGCTGTGTTGTCCCTTACGTAACTCCGACCCATGGATACGTGATTTAATTAATATGATTCAAGACGAACCTATTTATGTCGACCGTGAAACCGACACGTTCTTGTATCAGGGATCCTATTCTATTAAGAAGACGCCTTGGAAACACACCATTGTTTGTCGCATCGGTCCTGCAGGTACCACTGAGTGGAAACCCTCAACCGAATTCTTAGCTAAACTAGAGGAGTCTAAAGAGTTTGAACAAAAGCTCAAGACTCGTACAACACATGCACCCAACAAGATTGCAGTCGAGGTAATGCCGATTGAAACGGCATTAGATCGTAAAAACATGGAACTAGCTAAGGCCATGGATCAAAGACTCAAAACTCTAAGAGAACCTGAAGCTCGCACTCAACTACTTAAAGCGCTGCTTAAAGAACAGCCAGGAGTGGCGAAACAACTGAAGAAGATACTTCAACAATCCAATGTTGTCAATTATGTATCTCAGGACTCTACCCCTCCTGATACTGAGGTTGCCCTTTCCAACAGGACTATGGTTCATCCAGCCAGCGTTACGCAGAATCTGACTGACTTAGAGGAGCTCGAAAGTAGAGTTAAAATTATACATAATTTAACGCATCGAGCATATGAGCATACTTATAAAATGGCTATTCGTGCAGGGCTTGATCACCCGGCGCTGAAAGAAACCATACGTGAAGTATACCGACGCTGTACTGATTGTGAAAAGAACCAGATCAAGCGATACGGTTGGGCACCCCTAAAAGTGTGATAGAAGACCAACCGATGCGCCGAGTCATAGTTGATTTGGTTAAACTCCCGCGATCCAAGCATACTGGCGATGTATATATCTGTCATTTCTTATGTGTGGCTTCGGGCTATAACTTGCTTTATGCAATACCGAACAAACGTCCACAAACAGTGGCAGAATTATGCTATCACGTCTTTAATGACTTCGGTTTCCCCGAGTACTATGTTCTGATAACGGTAGTGAGTTTTGTACCGACGTAATGGAGGCACTTATACTCGTATCAGGCATGACCCATAGGCGTGGTGTTCCTTACAAACCTCAAACGCAGGGTGCAAATGAGACACGTCATAGAGAACTTAAGAAACTCTTGCGTACCGCACTAGACGACGTTGAGGATATGTGGCCTTATCATTTGAAATGGGTTCAGACTCAAATGAATAACTGCATGAATCCTCAAACTGGAACACTCCCGTTTCACTATTTCTTTGGCCGCTATAGTGAATTACAAGCAACGTTTGATAAAACTGCGCCCGAGAAACACGCTACCCCGTGGCTTCAAAAGATCGAGCATATGCAGAACGTTGTTTACCCCTGTTTACTCGAGCACAAGAATCGCGTCCTACTTAAAGCGTATGACCGATGGAATAACACTAAGAACATTGTTCAGTTCAAAGTCGGCGATTACGTTAACATTATATAAATCGAAACGCCAACGTTACCGAACTCTCTTCTAAGACGATAGGACCTTTTGTTATTTCCTACCATGATGAGAAGAGTGATACTTACGAAGTGAATAACATTGATGGTACTAGCGCAACCAATCTAGGCACTCACCGTATCCCTACCTCCGAACTCTCATTCGCTCGCTCATTTGATTCTGATGTACCAGTTATGGAGTCACAAGTCAAAGATATAATTGACAAAACATCCGAAGACGGTTACACTTACTACAAGACCCGTTTCATGGATGGGACAGTAGCTTGGCTAACCTCCGATGCATTTCGTGAATCTCGCGACTTTCTTCGTATCTTTAATAAGAAATGGAATAAGCGTTTACATAAGAACACACGAGATAAACGAAAAGGGTTTCCTCAGGTGACTACAAACCCTGACGGATCTGAAATTCCCTATTTGCCACCTACTTCCTACGTGACTAAACTTTCTGATCTGCTTACCAACAGTGCAGAAAATTGTTCAAACTTACTTACTAATGAAGAACAGCCTTTGGCTAATACCTTACCAAATAATAAACGTAAGGCGCCTACATCGGAAATGGTTACTGGACCAAATACTAAACGACATAGAGTACAACATGAGTCTTGAACTCGTACATATAGGCACATACTTACTCGATAAGTCATGACCGAAACCGTTTTTTACTTTGGTTTTCGCTTTACCAACTAGATCGTATCTTAACGTACGTTCGTAGTTCTAAAAGCTACTGGGGGCTATGTAGAAATACGGCCTCCGGTCAGTCTAAAATATCAAGATCAATTGAGATAATACATTGGTTTTTTATTTGTATTTTAAATAATTAGTACAAGCTCTTTTTCCAATATTTCCAAAGTGTTCTAAATTCACTTTGATGGCTCCAATAGCCTGAGTATTTGGTATGACTCATCTACTTGGACCTATTTGAGACATTAGTAGATGTAGGATATTATAAACTAAATTTTATAATCTCCGAACTACTACTTATTGATTTTGGTCCTCCCGCCAATCTCCAAAATCCAATAAGTCTTTTTTTTTTTTTAACTTTTTTTCTTCAGATGGAACTTTATTTATATCAGCTAATGTATTAACGTGACTTACGTTATTATGTCTATTTACAAATTAGGCAAGTGGTCATGAACATTTAGTACTTCTAGTGAAAATTATTCAATAAAGAACAGCTAGAGGTACGCCCTGTGTGATCGAGGATATTTAGGCTCTTAACAAGAGGCAGTCCCGATCATTCTTACACAAGCTACCACTGCTAAATCCTAACTGACTAAATTGTATTTTAGTTTAATATAGTTTGAAACCTAGTAATTTCCATCGAAGTTTACACAGGGTCCGTTTCAGTCCTAAATTTGGACAAAATAGAGGTACACAAAAATAGGGGTTGGTGCCTGGGGGTCATATAGCTCTCTAAAAATACATACCCTGGTACAGTAACGCACATACGTATATATCAAATGCTTCTTCTAATAAAGCGTTCAAGCATCGACTTCACTTCAATTTATGTTTCCATTGATGATGCATGCGTTGACTCAGTTGTTGGCCGTAAGCAGTTACAATTTGGTAGGAAATATCTCTGAGAGCCCACTTCGGTGGTGTCTCACAAACTACTGTATCCCGCCCACTTCGGTGGTGTCTCATAAACTACTGTATCCCGCACCCAAACCAACACTACAGAACGTATGCACTGGGTTTTCGCACCTAACAGGCGAGTATTGCCGCTATTGTTATTTATATACATTATATATTGTACTTCATTTATAGGTTATCATATCAACATATGCTATATAATTCACAATGTGGTAAGCCACATGTGAATTCACACACCAGTATTCTGGTACATACTGCAATTCTGCAAACAAGTTTCGAGTCCCAGTATAAAAAATTTGGACAAAAAAGAGGTGAACAATTTTAGGGTAATCGGGATTATCTCATGATATTTAGCTAAATACGCCCAATTTTTCCGGTATCCAAGTTCCTATCCCCCCGCAAAAATAGTAAGTAGCGTCATTCATGTGAACATGACCATCTCTAGAAAAAGTACAATTAAGGGGGAACGGACAAGTCCTTTAGGATCATGAACCTCTGGAAGTCACCAGATTTTCATTTTGGGTAAAGAAAAAAAAAGAAGCTCGAAACACATCTCCTCTCCCAAGCCCCATTCCCAAGGGGTATAGAATTTCAATTTGAATTCACCCGGGAGTACGGGACAGACTTCCAGAGGGTCATGGTCAGATTTTTTTTGGACAAGCTAAAAGAGCTCGCTAGAGGTAAAGAAAAAGATATTGTCCGGACTATTTGGTCCGAAAAGGTGCTCGTCCGAAAGTCTGAACTCTGGGGGGACATTTGGACTTCAGGTGGTATTTTCTTTTTAGATATTTATTTTCTAAACGAAGGTGTCTGTTGACTGAATCTGAAAGTTTTTTTTTAACAAATAGATTTGAAAGCCGTTTTCAGTTAAAAAAATAAAAAACATTTTATATATTTAAAAAAAATTCTCATACATACAGACTTCTATTTTAAAAAATGAAAAAAAAAATGAAATCCAAGATTCCAAGGCAAAATCAAAGACTAGTAGTAGTTTTATAATTCATTCATAGCCTTCTAAAATAGCCTAGACAAAATTCATGTGTCTCCCAAAAATGCATGGCCAGATTATAAAAATAGAAAGGATGCCTGGCTACTGTGTTTTGTAGGCAATGATATACTAATTTTTAAAAATGAATAAATAAATAAAAATGCTAGTACAATAGTAGAGAGGAAAATATTTTGTGTCTCTGTGGTCTGAGAGTGTGGGACGTGGGTCTGCTGGTTGGGGAGGGGGGTTACCAATTTGGTTTTATGGTCCAATTGAAGCCTTCGAAGTTTGAAGGCGATGTATTTATTAGAAGGTTTAAAAAATATGATATTTGACATTTGAAAAAAAATGTGCGTCGGGCGGTCGTTGCTACTCGCGCCGCGGTTTTGTTAAATAAATAAATAAAAATTGCTAATAGTTATTGGTGCAAAGTATTATTCTTCATTTCATCGTTGGCAAAAATGAATTCCATCGATAATTTTTTAAAATATATATTGAGCAATAAATTGCTTTTTGAAAAACAGTCATGGGCACGATTTGTATCTACGTGTGGAGGAGTGGACCTACTGTCCTGCTCTCACCTCACCCACCGAGTCCATGACACCACAATAAACCAAAAGTGAAACAAAGCATGTGATGACATATAAGATTAGTTGCTGATTCACTATTTCTCAACATGGATTGGCTGAATACACTTTTCTCAATTAGCATGTGATAGAAAAAAAAGTTGATTCTCTGTCCAATAGATTCGTAGCATAGAAATATTGATATTGACGAATGAAATTTGATTTCATATCACGTTTTCTGCATTTTTATGTGATTTTGATGATGACATGTGGTATATTGTCTGTACCTCTGTAGTATATTAAATTATTTCATTTGAAACATTTGAAATACCAGGCCCATGCGGCCTGTTAGAATGATAAAATAAGGATCAGATAAAGAATAAACGACCAGTATGTTGTGTATCATACTAATCTTAATATATAGAATGGGATAATACACAAGGTTAGCATTTGGTATGTAAATTATCTAGTATTTTTAATTATCCCTGTCGTTTACTAGTTTGGAAATTGTTGTTATTCTGAACTGAAACGTTGAAAAATTACATGTGATATTATTTTTGGCACAATTCTTTAGAAATAGTATATTTTATATTTTTTTAAAACGTGTCTCAAAATATGTGTATAACCTATTCCTATATTCTTAAAAAAAATAAACGACTAAAAGACCGCTAAATTTAAACTAACAACTGTGAGACTGTGAGGCTGGGAGGCCGTGAGGCTGTAAATAACTGTAAGACTGTGCAGGGCTGAGTGCCTGAGTCGCTGAGACAGTGTGACTGTCATCCATTTCGGGCAGACTGTAGTCACTATTATTCACTCCACTGTATCTAATTAGAAATAAATACACTGTACAGTGTACATACTACCCACATAGTGCATTCACACACAGGATCCCAGCTGTTTATTTAGCGTCGCACAGGTAGGTGTTTGCCCCTATGGCCTGTGTCTTTATTAGTTTATTTCTCAAATTCTCTCTGTCTCTATAGTAAATAGTAAAACTCAGTGAGAGTATATTTTTTAAAGAAAAGAGGAGTTATTTTGGATATTGGACTGTGGACATCATGCGCTTTTCTACCAAAAGTGTCATCACATTTATTTACCTGATTGCCATCAAAGATCATGAAAGTAAAAAAGCCAAATTGATAATTCCTCTAGTTCTCCACCCTCTCTCAGAGGCCTCCAGGGCCCATACCTCCAGTCCAGGTCCACAGTCCACAGTCCACACTCCACAGTCACCACAGGCTCTCTATCTATCTAGTACGTCTCGTTCTCTACTGCTGGTATTACTGCTGGTAGACCAGGATCAGGACTCAGGACTCGAGAGTATCGAGAGAGTCAGACGTATGACAGCGCGTCCATAAAGTCATGGAGTATTTTTTTACTCTCTGTCCGAAAATGTTCATAATAAATGTTTACAGCGGCACTAAAATCCTGCCACTCTACCTCATACGAAGCCGAAGTATTTACCTATAATACAAAACGAGTTTTGCAACTTACGAGCTGAACACGTTACAATTTTAAATCTATCGTTAGGAAGTGATATATAAACTTCTGTCCAGATAAACATATCAATTTATTTTGTTGGACGTTGGCAGTGACCTTCTCTTACAAATCTTTTACTATGGCACCTAACGCTAACAGAATCAATGCAGATGTCGAACCCAAGCAGTACACTCACTGCTGTGGTGTAGAGCACGAGAACGGTTTTGAGGCATATCCCAAAAAGGATGGTCTTTACAACCCGGACAACGAGAAGGATGGCTGTGGTGTAGGTTTTGTAACCAACATAGATGGCAAGGCAACACACGCGAATGTGCAGGATGCGCTAGTTATTCTTGCACGCATGTTCCACAGAGGTGCATGTGGCTGCGAAGAAAACACTGGAGATGGTGCTGGTATCCTTACTGGTATGCCTCATGAGTTTTTGACGCACATGGTCACCAAATCGGGCATCACACTGCCTGCTCCTGGATACTATGCTGCTGGAAACATCTTCTTCAGTAAGGTAAGTACTGCCGCAATGCTATATGATTTTCATGGCTTCGCCATGCCTGTGCAATACAGCTAGTCCATCATTCAGTCTCTGGATATAGTTCAAGGTGTTGTGTTGTCAACGTAAGCAATTCCGTGCTAGATATCGCAGGTTAAATAGACTAGCATTCACTAGCATCCCTAGCGCCTAGTGATTGCTGTTAAAAATTCAAACTGCAAGAAATAGTCAGTAGAGGCCAATGATCGCAGGTTTAACATTTTATCGGCTTGTGATCGCAATTAACATTTTAATGTCTGGTAATCGCTTTAAAATAGACTGAGAATTCTAGGGTGTGCTTTGCTTGTTGTACATGACGTTCGATTTTGCGGTTGGTTCGCTTGTTGTATTTGGCTTGCCACCGGGCGCTTGCTTTACTTTTTAGATTTGACTTCAAACTGCCAACAATTTATTGGTTACTAAAACTAGTATCCTTTCAACACATGTGCTAGTACACTTCTTTACAAGCTTTTGACTGACCTTTGTATCGTACACTACCTCTACAGAAATCCGAGGCGCTTAAGGAGGAATGTAGGTCCGTTTTTACCTCTACAGCTGCAAAGCTGGGTCTAGAGGTGTTGGGCTGGCGCGTGATTGAGGTGGACAACTCACAAGTGGGTCCCTCCGCACTGGCCACTGAACCCTCCATCGAGCAGGTATGTATAATTTGATAAGTAAGGTGGCCATACTAGTTCGATACGCGAGTTGTATAGTCCAATTTTGCATACAGGTCAATATCTTTCGCTGATTTTTGTTGTTTTAGGTGCTTGGGCATCGCGTAGGTTAGAAAGGGTTTAGAACTAGTTTTCACTTTTTACCCTCAGGGAAGTTATGATGCGGGTAGAATGCCCGAGACTTACCGTTTCGCCAAGCCATTACACTTGTATTTTATTAGCAAGTTTAGTTAAATTAGCGACTGTAATTTCAGTTGTTGACAGAGTTAGGTTGTCTTATGGAGGTTTAGGTTATATCTTTTCACTAAATATCACATTTAAACATTTTACCTTTTTATCAGGTTTATATCAAATCAAAGGATTCATCCCTGAAGGGGCTGGATCTAGACCGTCTTGCATACACGCTTCGTAAGCGTCTGGAGAAGAGTCTTCCCAAGGCAGAGAAAAGTTTTTACATCTGTTCTCTCAGCACTGGAACCCTAATTTACAAGGGTCAATTGTCAGCATATCAGGTATGTAGATTGCACTTCATGTATATGCTTTGGTATTGCACTGATACGGTCCTTGTATTCAATTCGATTCAACTATTGTGTAGTGTGCGTCCGTCCGAACGCACGACGAGCGCCATGCTCTTTTTATGTTGACATAGGCAACGAATCAGCCAAGTCTTGTTATTGGCGAGCTAACAAGTAAAAAACAACACGTACACTAAATAGGTTGGACCTTACTTCAAGGATCTTTCAAACCCTGAGTTCAAGTCGCACATGGCGCTAGTACACTCGCGTTTCTCCACCAACACCTTCCCCAGTTGGTCAAGGGCACAGCCTTTCCGTCTCCTGGGTCACAATGGTGAAATCAACACACTCAGAGGAAACAAGAACTGGATGCGTGCTCGAGAGGGTATGCTGAAGTCTGAGCAGTTTGGTGACCTTACCGAGAGTCTGTACCCAATCATCGAGACCGCTGGTTCCGATTCTGCTGCATTTGATAATGTATTGGAGTTTATGGTTATGGACGGTAAGCGTACGCTTCCCGAGGTTATGATGATGATGGTGCCCGAGGCGTGGCAGAACGATGTCAACATGACACCGAAGAAGCGCGCTTTCTACGAGTACTGGTATGTTGAAATATACACGCGTGTTTGTGCGTATGCAAGTATATTATAAATTAGGCAAGTCAATGTATGCACAGATGTAGCGTACAAAATATGTTTCAAGTGTACTTACTGTTCTGTGCGCTTGAGTGAACTTAGTTAGTTTTAGATGGTTGTTGATAGTCAATGTTTTCCATAGATACAGAGAAATTCTAGCGAAATGCATCCGACTAAAATTGTCCCACCATTTTGTTACCAACAGCTCCTTCGTTATGGAGGCTTGGGATGGACCCGCTCTATTCACATTCACCGATGGTAGGTATATTGGTGCCACTTTGGATCGTAACGGTCTGCGCCCAGCTCGTTACTACATCACCGACGACAATCGAATGATTATGGCCAGTGAAGTCGGTGTACTGGACGTGCCTCTTGGAGCGGTAAGTTGGGGCTTTAGAAGCATTTGTGTATTTCATGTTTAAGCTGTTGATGTCAAGAGGCTAGGATTATATAGATGTAATCCTGAAGTGCTTTAGAAGCATTTGTGTATTTCACGTTTAAGCTGTTGATGTCAAGAGGCTAGGATTATATGTATGTAATCCTGAAGTCATATGTCAAGATTTGCATTGTTTTATCTTGAGTCCTAATTACTTGGCGAGTGATGCAGTAGTGCATTGAATATTAAACTACGTACGATGTCGTGGATTATACAGCGATTCTTCCGTATACCTCGTTGCCTAGAGATATTATATATGAAGACTGACAATATCTGCCCTTATCCTATTGAAACATTGTCCAACAGATCAAGAGTAAGGGACGTCTACAACCCGGAAAGATGCTTCTCGTCGACACACTCGAGCACACTCTTGTCGATGATAGCCAGCTTAAGGTCGAAGTGAGTAACAAGCACGATTACCAGAACTGGTTGGACACGAACTCGGTGAACATCACAGAGATGGCGCTGCTCTCTAACAAGCCGCACGAAGTACAGGCTCAGAAGGGCGTGTTGTTCGACCGCCGGTTGCCTGCTTTCGGATGGACTCTGGAGCACATCAACATGCTGGTCAAGGTGTGTGTCCTCTTGGGTGACCTGCATGTTTACTGTGAATGTCCGACGTTAGCTGATCTCGCTGTTTCCGTTGTCAGTTGGCTTAGAGTGGATTAGCGGGATATCACGCACCAACATTCATGAACCCATATTAAATCTCGCGTATTTCGGATGTTTCTTCGACAATCAATCAATAGCCCATGATTGAGCTTAGGAAGGAGGCTCTGGGATCTATGGGTAACGATGCTCCCTTGGCTGTGCTCAGTAAGAAGCCGCGCCTGATACACGAGTACTTCAAGCAATTGTTTGCTCAAGTAACCAACCCCCCTATCGATCCCTTCCGTGAATCCATCATCATGTCTCTGCGTCAGGTATGTATGGACCCATTGAAAGCCACTGATGATATCTCGTTGTAGTTATTTTGTAAGTTTGGTATTGTACGGCAATCGTAGCTGGCAACGAAGTACACATCTGTCTCGGATTGTATCTGTCCTTTCCTGTTAAACTCATTTCGGAATACTTCACACACTCGTGCAGGTGATTGGCCCCGAGTTCAATGTATTGGATGAAGCCGCTGAGCAGTGCCAACGGTTGACCATCGACAACCCCGTGCTTTCGCTTAAAGAGATCGCGTGCATTCGCAGTCTCCACAAGGAGAAGTCTCAGTGGAAGGTGGCTGAGATCGACACCACCTTTGCTCGCAGGTGTGTTTGAAGTGTTTCGTTGTAACGCATACGTATGTATTATTCAGGTAGCTGTTCTAGTGATAATAGTTCAATGTGCTGGGGATTTGTTTGTTTCTCATGAGGGAATGGGCCCATCTGTATAGTCTTTGTCTTTTTGGTTCAGACTGACCCGAGCTTCGCATGTGTTTCCTTTTTAAGCGGCAAATAATACTGTTGGAACGAGGTCGCAAATTCAATTTGTCAATGTATGCCAATTATTTTGTGTTGAAGCTCTTTGCGGCTATTGCAGTATATACAGTGCATTCAGTACACATCCGCGTACCTATCCGTATAGTTCACCAGTCATATTCCCAGTAGCACCGACTTAATATAAATATAATATACATCCAACTGATCGTCCATCACCAATCTCACGCTAACAGCACCGGTGCTGAGGGGATGATGGATGCTCTGGAGCGCATCTCTGACGAAGCCGTTGATGCTATCAATGACGGCAACAAGGTCATTGTGCTCACCGATCGCAAGGTTGGACGCGAGCGTGTACCCATCCCATCCGCTCTGGCCGTTGGAGCGGTGCATCAGGTGTGTCCGAATGTTCGATGTATACGTGTATACAGTTTGTTGCGTTTTGTTTGATTTTGTCTGATCGTCAGGACATGCCAATCTCAGGCTCGGATGTACGTGCGACCGCCTCACGTGTACTTACTTAATAGTGTGCTAATCTCTTGTGCATGAATAGTACCTGGTCCGCGAGAAGAAGCGCTTGAACGTAGCCATCATCCTGGAATCAGGAGAGGTCAACGTCGTGCACCAGATCTGTCTGCTGCTCGGTTTTGGAGTGGACGCTGTTTGCCCTTATTTGGTATTCGACACCATGGCGGCGCTCAGAAACGAGGGTCTCCTAGATGCCAAATATGATGACGACACTGTTGCGAAGAACTACCAGGCTGCTGTCAACTACGGTATGTTGCCTCTCATTAACCGCACCCGTGCATCCACACACACACGTGCATGCATACTCGACTTCATTGTACATCCTGTGTCACTAATGGTTGCGGCTGTATGCCGCGTGGGTGCATATACTCGTAATAATCATGCATGTAATCTTAACTCGGATAGGCTTATAATCATGCATGTAATTTTAACTAGGATAGGCTCATAAAATCATGCACATATGTTTAACCCGGATAGGTATGCGCAAGGTCATGGCCAAGATGGGTATCTCCACGCTCATGTCGTACAAGGGAGCGCAGATCTTCGAGGCTGTGGGTATCGCCGAGGAGGTGATTGATCGCTGCTTCACCAATTGTGCGTCGCGTATTAAGGGTGTTGGATTCACTCTGTTGGCAGAGGAGGCCTTCTCACGCCACGATATTGCGTTCCCCTTGGAGCGTGATGACATCGTCGAGAGCCGTCTGATCGAAAACCCTGGAGACTACCACTGGAGAGACGGTATGTGCATGTAGTGGTCGTTGTAGGACGCAGCTTATCTGAGATAGATCGGACATGTATAGGATTTTGCCATGTTATGTTGATCTATTATCTCACTGCATCTGTGCGAAATATGGTTCATATTACATGCACATATTATATCAGGACGTGCGTCTTATCTGATACTTATATATGGTTTTTGTTTACATTCGTAGGTGGTGAGGACCACATGAACCACCCCAACGTGGTGGCAAGTGTCCAGGATGCCGCACGCCGCAACAACAAGCAGTCGTACGAGAAGTACGTGCGCGAGAGTGACAAGCAGATCAAGAACTGTATGCTCCGTGGTCTGCTGGAGTTCAACATCACGGAAGAGGAGAAGATCCCTATCGAAGAGGTTATCCCTGCCGAGGATATTGTCAAGCGTTTCTGCACCGGAGCCATGTCGTACGGTTCCATCTCGTTGGAGGCTCACTCCACGCTTGCTGTGGCACTGAACCGCATTGGCGGAAAGTCCAACACCGGAGAGGGAGGTGAGGAGGCCTCGCGTTTCGATTCCAAGGCTGAGAATGGTGACAGCATGCGTAGTGCTATCAAGCAGGTATGTTAACGTATGGATTGGGGTTAGCTACACGTTGTGACCGTAGTGAGACTACTGAAGGTCTGCGACTCGTGGTCGTCCGCACTAACTCTGAGTAGCATCTTGTGAGATCGATTGTCGATGTGCCGATGTGGCCTGTGTATCAACACTTTGTCCTTGTTCTTTGCGACCATGTTTCAATATCACCTCTCATTACATAGGCGTATACAGAGATATCGTAAAAGTACTATCAGTTACAGAGTTGTCACAGCAGTTATCAGTATTATTCAAAGACAGCAACGGACCCACTCTCACAACTAATCCCAATCTCTGCCCTGCTCTCGCCCCTCCAGGTCGCCAGTGGTCGCTTCGGTGTATCCGCGTGGTACCTATCCAACGCTGATGAGATTCAGATCAAGATGGCCCAGGGTGCCAAGCCCGGAGAGGGAGGTGAGCTGCCCGGCTTCAAGGTTTCCCAGTCGATTGCCGACTGTCGTAACTCGACACCAGGCGTGGGTCTGATTTCACCCCCACCGCATCACGATATCTACTCCATTGAGGATTTGAAGCAGTTGATCTATGATCTGAAGTGCGCGAACCCCTCCGCTCGCGTCAGTGTCAAGCTGGTAGGTACTCGGAGTGTCATTGTGCTTTCTACTGACTGATTTTCGGTACCTCTTACTTATAGTCGATTAGAATCATTGGACTACTCGAAAACTCGGAAAAGTGTCTTACTTTTTATACGCCATGCTTGCATTCAACTCATCGGGTACACACATACACACACTAATAGGTGTCTGAGGTTGGAGTTGGAGTCGTTGCCGCCGGGGTGGCAAAGGGTTACGCCGATCACATCCTGATTTCCGGTCACGATGGTGGTACTGGAGCCAGTTCATGGACTGGTATCAAGTACGCCGGTTTACCCTGGGAGTTGGGACTATCGGAGACTCATCAGACTTTGGTTCAGAATGATCTGCGCGGTCGGGTTGTGGTACAAGCCGATGGACAAATCAGACACGGACGTGATGTCGCCATTGCGGCGTTGTTGGGTGCGGAAGAGTTCGGATTTGCCACAGGTGTGTAGTGTCGTGGTGTGTGTTTGTTGCAAACCAACTCATTTGTGTTTCTGGGCACTCCACGCCCGGATTTAATCTCAATATTGACTATGGTAGATGGTAGGCTGCAAATCAGGCTTGAATATCCCTCATGAACCGATGTGTGTCCGGTAGTATGGTATGTATGTGCTAGTCACTAATCACAGCCTTGCCTCACTTTCCTATTCACTGCACAGTGCCCCTCATCGTTATGGGATGCACCATGATGCGCAAGTGTCACCTGAACACGTGCCCCGTAGGTATCGCCACTCAGGATCCTGAGCTTCGCAAGAAGTTCACCGGGACACCCGAGCACGTGGTCAACTACTTCTTCATGGTGGCTGAGCACTGTCGCGAGATTATGGCGTCTCTGGGTCTCAGAACTATTGAGGAGATGGTTGGTCGCACCGACAAGCTGAAGATGGACAATCACGCCCACGGACCCAAGGTAGGCTATATTCACCCACTGGGCCCCTTTTCCTGCCTGGCCTAGTTTTGTATGAATATTTTCCTATGTAGGAGGGGTTGTTTATCAAGTTTGTACGGTGCGCGAATCTGGCTGGGAGTGCGATAAAAAAATACTGTATAACAATAATCTGCCGTTTTTGAAAGTCCTTCCATGTATCGAATTAGAATAGAAAATTGCAATCGATCCTTAATCATATCATTCTCTTCGTGTTTTAGGCCAAGACTGTTGACCTGACACCTGTGCTCAAGCGTGCCACCGAGTTGCGACCCAACACGGCCACGTACAACGTACAAGCTCAGGCTCACGAACTTGCCGAGCGCAAGGATAACGACCTCATCGTACGCTTCCAGGACGCGCTCAAGAACCAGACCCCCATGAGCCATGACCTGGACATCACCAATTTGGACCGAGCGTTCACCACCACCTTGTCACACGAGGTGATGAAGTCGAACGGAAAGGGAGGATTGCCCGACGACACCATTACGCTGAACCTCAACGGAAGTGCCGGACAGTCCCTGGGTGCATTCCTGGCCCCAGGTATCACGATTAAGGTGACTGGTGACACGAACGATTACGTCGGTAAGGGTATGATGGGTGGACGTATCATTGTGCGCCCTGGACACTACCACTCGGAATTCGTACCCGAGAACAACATCATTTCGGGTAATGTGTGCTTGTACGGTGCCACAGGTGGAGAGGCCTTCTTCAGAGGTATCCTGGCCGAGCGCTTCTGTGTGCGTAACAGTGGAGCCACCGCTGTGTGTGAGGGTGTTGGAGACCACGGTTGTGAGTACATGACTGGTGGATACGCCGTTGTCCTGGGTAAGACCGGGCGCAACTTCGCCGCCGGTATGTCTGGAGGTATTGCGTATGTGCTTGATGAGAACAAGCAGTTCGGTACTATGGTCAACAGCGAGCTGGTTTCGCTCGACGCGGTTGAACTACCAGAAGACCTGGAATTCCTACAGGGAGTACTGCAGAAGCACCTTAAATACACCGGCAGTGATGGTATGGCTTGTTTGTAGTGTTCTCGTTTGTGGCTTTTCAATTCAGTCAGTGCATGGTACCCCCCCCCCCGCGCTTTTTATCCTTACTAACGCAAAAGGTGTTCGGAATAAGTCTCGATTTTACATTCTTGAAGCGAGCAAAGATTTGATATCCACTTATTTTCAACTTATTTGTCACTCATACGCATACGCATACGCAAACAGTCGCCCAGCGTCTGTTGGACGATTGGGCCAACAGCCCCGCCAAATTTGTCAAGGTGTTCCCCCACGACTACAAGGCGGCTCTAGCTGCTGCCAAGTCTGCGGCCGAGGCCACCGCTGTAGCTGATGTGGAGACACCAAAGAAGGTGGAGGAGATCAAGGACGCTGGCACTGAAGATATCGAGGACTTCATTGTCGACAATGAGAGTGAGGACAAGAAGCGCGCACGGTATGTCTTGTTGTTCAGCTTGGTACAAGTGTATGTGTTTTGAATGCGGCTTGGCCGTTTGGCCAGTGTTTATCGAAATGTACCGTTGTTGAAGATTCCCGATGGTTTTATGTTAGTATGAGTATACCATCAAATTTTATGACAAACCTTGCACTCGCCTCTTCCTAACATCTTGCGTCTCACTTGCACCATACATTCACAGACTGGCTAAGCTCGACAAGCTGCGTGGTTTCAAGAAGTACAAGCGCAAACCCGACGGCTACCGTGCACCCGATAAGCGTATCAAGGACTTCAAGGAGATCCGTGTGGGTCTCAAGGAGAACGAGTTGAACACCCAGGGTGCTCGCTGCATGGACTGCGGTGTACCATTCTGTCAGTCAGATACTGGATGTCCCCTCGGCAATGTCATTCCCCAATGGAACGATCTTGTGTACAAGAACCGATGGGAGGAGGCGCTAGAACGTCTTCTGCTCACCAACAACTTCCCGGAGTTCACTGGACGGGTCTGTCCCGCCCCTTGTGAAGGTACGTAATTATCTCGCGTATGTCGCGTGTAGCGACTAACGGCGTGTTTTGCTGGTTAGCAATTTCAAGTGTACTGATACGCACAGCTGGTCTTTCCGTTGGTACTTGCGTGTACTGGTGGGACGAATTGGTGGTACAGTGTATTAATTGCGCTTAGAAATGTATGGATATACCATTGTCTCATCTCATCTCATGATTTTATCTACTACCCCTCTGACTGACAGGCGCGTGTGTGCTTGGCATCAACGAGCCCGCCGTAGCCATCAAGAGTATTGAGTGTGCCATTATCGACAGAGGTTTTGAGATGGGATGGATCAAGCCTCAGATCCCCAAGGTGCGCACTGGGCGTAAGGTTACTATTGTGGGTGGAGGTCCCGCTGGTATGGCTGCGGCCGATTGTCTGAACAAGATGGGACACACCGTCACCGTGTACGAGAGACAGGACCGGGTTGGTGGTCTGCTGCAGTATGGTATTCCCAACATGAAGCTGGAGAAGACGACCGTGCAGAGACGTGTGGACCTGCTGGCCGCTGAGGGCATCACCTTCAAGACTAACTGCGAGATCGGTAAGAACGTGGACGCGAAGGAGCTGTTGACGTCTTCAGACGCCATGTTGCTGACTGTGGGTGCCACGTGGCCCCGAGATCTGCCCATCCCCGGACGCGAACTGAACGGTGTTCATTTTGCCATGGACTTCCTGACGCCAACCACCAAGAAACTCATGGAAGAGGCATGTCTGTGTCACGTTTTGAGTGTGTGTCGGATATTCGAAGTTTGTCAAGTATATATGTATGTGTTTAGTCTTAACCTTAATCTCCCGTCTGAGCGTGAGTGGGAATAGATATAGCTACTGTTTTTTTTTGGGAGCCTATCGAGTCTTATTGTAATATATACCACGCATGGTTTACGGCTTTATTTTTACGATTTGATGATCTGGTATGTTTTGTGCTCAGTTTTCAATTTCTGCTTCGGAGCCCGATATAAGATACCACCGTGTCCTCCCATCATTGTCCATAATTTAACACATGGCAATCGCTCTCTGGATTTTAACTCATTTTTTTTAAAAACCACTACAGGACTCAACCAAGACTGATCTGGACTGGACCATTAGTGCGAAGGGAAAGAAGGTAGTGGTCATCGGTGGAGGTGACACCGGTAATGATTGCATCGGTACGAGTGTACGTATGGGAGCCACTGGAGTGACCAACTTCGAGATCTTACCCCCACCCCCACCCTCTCGTGCCGACGAGAACCCGTGGCCTACGTGGCCCCGAATCTTCCGAGTGGACTACGGGCACTCTGAGGTAGAAACCAAGTTTGCACGTGATCCCCGTGTGTTCAACATCATGGCCAAGGAGTTTGTGGGTGATGGAGAGGGCAACCTCAAGGGTGTGACCACTGTAAAGGTGGAGTGGACTAAGGACGACAAGGGTGCGTGGAAGATGGCTGAGGTACCGGATTCCCTCGAAACGTACGAGTGCGATCTAGTGTTTATCGCGATGGGTTTCTTGGGACCTGAGGCTACGCTGAAGGATGCACTTGGCACTGACGTTGATGCCCGGTATGTCCTGTTGTCCGCTGTGTGCTCGTATTGCTCTTTCGGTTATGTATTTGCTGCATATCGGTTTTGATAATTTCTGCTCGTTAATTTATAGCCGTTTTTCAAAATATGAACTAAACATTTAAAATTCAATTGCAGATCCAATATTAAGACACCCGCTGGTCGATACTCAACATCCGTCGACAAGTTATATGCTGCCGGTGATTGCCGACGCGGGCAATCACTCATTGTGTGGGCTATCAGTGAGGGACGCCAAGCCGCTAGACAGATCGATCTGGACTTGACGGGCTGGACCACGCTCCCCTTACCCGGAGGTGTTATCCCTCGTAAGCAAGAGGTTGCTCAATCACCTCCCCTAATCGGCAGGTGAACGGTCCCTCTGTGTTATGAGGGTGAACCCCTTGCCATACTCCCATGACCGGCCACAGTCATAGTTACAAGAAGACGTTTGGCGCACGCAGGAATGACTATGTCGTGTCAAAACGCAAGTTATAGTTCACATTTGGGTGATATACGTGCATATTTGTAGAAGCACCGAGCTGATAGAAGATAGTACTGGATTCACTATTATTTTTAGTCACATTTCATTAGGTTAATTAGGTTTGATAGTAGCACCAGACTTTCGCTGGTGTGTTCAATTTCCTGTGCAGCATTTATAGCATAAAACTCTGGATGTGAGATGTTTAGGCGATAGACAAGTTGTCTACCCTCACAATCACAAATGATAATAAATCATTGAAGCGAATGGCTTCCTGTATCAATTTAAATGGCTTGCTGCATCAATTTAGACGAGAATAACGATGAGGAAAATATAAGTTGAAATTAAACATCGGCCTGGGCGATTAGATTTCCGAGAAAAATGATGAGCGTTCTTTTATACTCAAATTATTTAGAACAAAAGTATTTTTAAAAAGAAAAACAAGACCTGATCGATCGCAGCAGGCGTTTATCGCCGAGGTGGGACTTTTTTTAACCACATTTCGTGCGTCTTAAGATCAGTCAGACAGTGTACATTTTTAGCCACTTTGAGGCGCATATTTTTTTTAACATGTAATTTTAAATCATTCTTCGGTCCTCAGTTGGATGTGGAATTGAGGATGCCTTTGCACGCACGCTGTATAAATATTTACATAAACTGTTATCTAGTCAGCTTAAAGTCACAGCTTGAAAGCACAGGTTGTAAAGTATAAAACAATATATAAGAATAAATAAATGCTCGTTTGTTGCGTACGATTTTTACTGGGCCCATGGCCTTTCACCTGCTTTCTTTTTGGGGTCTAAACAACTAGTTCACATTGTCATGTTACTTTTAGAGTTTATGGCATCAGCATGTTACTTATTCACTTTCGTTCGCCATTTGGTTCTTACCTGTGAGCGGATATTTGGATATAAATTAACACCAGAACACTGGCTACAAGTTGTGGCCTTTGGGATTGTCAGACTTTCAAAAGTCAGGTCGTCTCTTATAATATATAATAAACGTATCTTATATTCTTTGTGTAATTTATAATAGAAGTATCTTCTGTTTTTTCTGCATGATATAGCTTTTTACAATATACTCTTTGTTCATTTTTTGAGTTTTTAATTAAATAGTATTCAATATATATTAGTGCTGTGATGCTGTGGCCCGTGCGTGTTTTTATTGATGTCCTTTGTTGATAATCGATAATGACAACGAGCTAATTGGGACCAGATAGGGTGTCACCGGTTCCGGGTTTTCAGTGTTTCACTTTGCAGTGGCTTTCCTTCTTTTCTTGCGCTATCAGTATCTGTCACACACGTACCCTTACAATGTAGACTAGTATATAGTAGTAGCGAGAGAGAGAGAGACACACACACACACACACACACACAGAGTAAGCTAACACACTGTGATACGACTCAAAGAGTATTCATAGTCTTTTCAGCAATTCCAGTCTTCTAGTATATACACAACGCTTTAACCGCACTTTATCCCGGTATTTAAAAAACAGCACTTTGTTGATTCATGTATTCAGAAATAAGAAAATGCCCACAGAAGCATAGCCTTCTATCTCCATTTTTTTTTAGATGTCTATGGCAGAACTTTGTGTTGTATTAGATACAACAACTTGATACAAGCGTACTGAATATTCGTACTTCTTAATTTGTGACACTTGCTGCGGATAAGCGAATAAATAAGGAGGAGCTGGAAGGCATGCTGACGCATGCGTATATAGAGTTAGACGGATGGTTGAATGGTGTGCTTGTCAAACTCGAAAAAATTGTTGACAATATGCTCTGTATGTTCGGACCGCGTGCTTCACATACATTCTACTCGACTTATGCTTGTTTAGAGTCCGGAACGTATAATTTATGTCTTGCAATCTTGAATTATGTGGGCGAGTCTAAAGCCCCATCCGCTGCAACTCTACAACAATGATTTTCGGATCCGAGCTCTGTATACTTCGGATTCTGCTAGGATTGTTCTTCGAGAGAATGTATGAACTGATGAAATACTATTTTCGATATCGTGCGTGCTATTGTCATGAATCTATCTTGTTGAAGAAGTAAGAACGTACAGAAAAAACCAAGATTAGCCAATCGAAGTTACTGGTTCTATATGTCGTGAATGCGATTCTCATTAACGAGGCTATGCCTTAAATCGTAATGTGTCGGATCCCTTTTGTAGCTTCCCTAATACACCAAATGTAAAAAAAAAAGGATTTAAGCTGCCGAGATGCACAATGATGTGATATTCACCACACAACTCGCGTGCTACAGACAAAAATGCAAGCCAAAAAGTATATTTGCAACCTGGCGTCATATTATCCGAAAACCATATCTATTGTAACCAGCAATAATATGAACGTTCCGAAGTATTCGGCAATATCCGCCTTGCGAAGCTGAAGAAAAGCAATATCGTCTGTCATGGCTTTTAAGGCATTATGCGCTTTCCAAAAGATCAAACCGGGTTAAACACAAGTCATCTAAACGCTTTAAAATAGTTTATTTATGTGCTACTATTAATTGATTGTATGTAGTATGATGCGGAAAACCTGTGGTAGTCCTCGTAGCCTCAGTCTACAAATCATAGTGAGTCTATAAATCATAGTGAGTCTATAAATTATAGTGTGTTGAATTTGACAGCGGTAACTAGTGCCCAAAAGTCTAAATATAAAAATGAGCAACGTATTTAGACGTTGCTGATCTCAACTCGGGACGTTTTTCATCGTTTCTAGATGTCTATCAGGCCAATTTTTCGGCAGAATGCGTCTGGCGATTCTAATAAGTAACTGTCGTATGCGCATGTTCAGTATGGGCTGCACGCAAGGTAAATCTGTAGTAGATTTTGGATTGCTACCATCAACATCGGCCATCGCGATGGAGCCTGCTTCTCTGAGTACCGATGACCACTGTGGGGTTGTTTTCGATTTGGTCATTGTGGAAGAATTGGCCGACCACTCGTATTTCTTCAATTCAAATTCATACACCGACAAAAATCGTTGGGGTTGTGCGGTGCCATCTACATCGAGAACTTTCCATTTGTTTGATGATGATATTTGTAGTATACATGGCGAAGAGGACCTCTCATATTTTAGACTTATGTGGCACAGACCAGTGTCCTGCGACTTCTGAAGGGATTTTCCCACCAGCTCACATTCATACTTTGGTAGTTGACGTGTTTTCTTTATACACTGACGATCTGGCGTATCAAGGACTATGGTTTCTGAAATGTTAAGCATTGCTCTGAATTATGCATTTATGACTTAATGTAAAATGTGGACCGTCTGAAATAGGATTACAGCTTATATACCGATCAATTTTTCGCTTTTCTCGTGCCTTATTAAGTTGTTCAGTACACTATGAAGTCTAAAGAGTGAAGACTGTAGAGTGTAGTGTAGAGTGTAGACCGTAGGAGATAAATCATAAAGGTGAAGGCGTTACAGCCGAGTAATTTTAAAATTTAGTGGTTTCATTGGTTTGATACTGAAGTTAGCAACAAGCACGACTCTGTATTTACGAGATATGAGTTATAGACTGTAGAGACTAGAGAGACTCTCTAGGGTTATGGAGTCTCTTTGTCTTAAAAAAGAATAGAATACATACATATTTGTTTATTCTATTTTGCTTTTTGTTGTAAAAAAACAAATGCTCTTACTCCTTACTCCAGGTGACGCCCCGAGTCCCCGACCGTACATACCAGGCCCAGCGGCCAGCTGAGTTCAGAACTCTGAACTTCAGAGTTCAGTTGTTCAGTGTCACAGACAGTCTGTCACTGTTCAGAGTTCACACTTCACTGTGTTCAGACGTTCTGCGTTCGGTGTTCACCACAAACTCAGAGTAGCACTAAGTAGGAAGCAGAGACAGACTTCAATATTTTCCTAAATATTACTATGTATATACTCAAGAGAGTACTCAATACATACTACACACATATTTTAAATGTATATTTAAACAACATTACTCTCTACTACTAGAGTAGTAGGCGAGATAGTAAAGAATTTAGATTAGTATACTGAATAGTGAATACACACTCATAGTACATAGAAGCTTTTTACAAGAGCTATTTTTTAAAATAAAAACAAAACAGTACAAAGAAAATAAGCAGATACAAATCTAAAACACTAGAAATTGAGATAGGTCAAACTCAGTGAGTCAGTATTCAGTCCCCACTAACACTCGTGACTCGTCCCAGACCGCTACTCTATTCAACTTATTCGGCTAGTAGAGACTCTCTAGAGAGTCACTACTCTTTAGAGTGGAGAGGGAGGGAGTAGAGGTTAAATATTAGCGTACCACACAAAGTGATCAGTTTTATACGTGATATGATTGGCCAATATTGTACCTCTGTTTTTATCGTCCCTGCCTAGTGACTCTAGAGAGCACTTAGATGCATTCTACATAAATCAATATCATAGGAAGGCTGAAGCTCATTTCGTTATGGGGGGTATGTACGAGATAGAAGTTGAACGTAAACGCATATGTATCAAACGTTATAACGGTTATAATGTGACTAGAAAGGCCCACCTAAGTTGTTATATAGGACTGGTTCGTATATTGGAACCACTACACACGTCAATTTTTAGACCCGAAAACTGCACCCAGTAATATAGAAGAAACTGTATTTGGAATAAACGTTGAACGTAAACGTATTGGTGCATACTGCATTGTGCAATCGGCTTAAAATAGGATCGGAAGCCTCCTCTACTTTGCCAGGGTGTGGAACACGCAATACTTGACCAAATCCTGATTTTAATAGCGGAAATTGTTTAGAACAATCAGGAAGAAAAATTGCCCGGACAGATTTTTTGTCTTGCACTTATTTCTTGACTCGGCCCTGACAAATTTGGCCGCTTTTCCCAGAACACCCACTTGCAAACTGAATTTTGAACTTTTGAGGCCAGATTTCGACATGCTGCGCCATCTCTTAAGGTCAGTCGAAGTGTCAGAAGTTTAAATTACTTTTCGTTCTGGTCTAAAAGTATGCAAACAATGTCTGTGAGTCCCAGTAGTACTTGAATCAATAGTACAATTTATACCAGCTTGTAGTATACACACATATGTCACCGCGAAAGTCCAAGCACCTAAGGGGGCCAGAGATAAGATACATTCATTGCGTGGTCCTGACAGTTAATTCCGTCCTGTTACACAAGACGAGGAGTTGTAAGTACCTGATACAGAGACAGAAGCAATCAGTGACAGCGATGAAGACGCCATCAAGTATGCAGACAGTGATGCACTTCAGCGTTAAGTTGTTGAGATTTTAGCAGAGGCTGAGGTAATGCCGAAGTTGCCAAAGGGCAAGGTGATAAGTGTTAATTTAGGCACTCGAAGACCTTTGTACGAGGGTCTTACAGGTAGTTGGATTGCTATGACAGAGGGTTGAATCTACAATTAGCAGAGGTATATTTCGCACCGTCATGTTCCTGAGAATGTGTATGAAATTGTTCAAGCTGAGATAGCTAGTAAGAAAAAAATAATGATGATATACATACGCACCTCTACTATCTTTATACATCTAAAGCATCATTTTGAAATAAGATAGCTAGTAAGAAATAAATAAAGATGATATACATACGCACCTCTACCATCTTTATTCATCTAAAACATCATTTTGAAAGATTACATAGCCTTCAAATTGAACAAAAGGCTATGAATATTCATATAAACTTGGCGACATGGTCTGTAAGAATATTGGCCGACCCAGCAGCCCACAATGTCCTGTCCAGGTCACCATATTGACCACATTGACTTTGGCCGAATTTTTTTATTGCAGTTTTGGCTTCCTTGCATTTAGTCGATCACCACCACGAAAACCGTTGTCTCAAATTCAAATTGTTTCACCTTCACAGAAATCGGCACTATTTCTTTTATTATAGCTAACTTATTTTAAAGAAAACAGACAGTCATACAAATTTGTTTGTTCTATTTTGCAAATAGCCGACTACCAGAGTAGCGTCTGGGACGAGTAGGGACTGGGGAGTTGTCGGCCCAGTGGGGAGTGGGGACTGGGGACTGACTCACCGAGTCTGACCGATCTGATGTACATACATATGTATTGTTTTAGATTTGTAACTGTTTTTTTTTTTTTATATTTTGTTCTTTTTTTGTAAACAAAACGACTACAATAAAAAGCTTCTCTACAGAGAGAGAAAGTAGTAGACTATTTATGTAAATAACTAAATGTTCAATATGTATTCTCTATCTCGCATACACCGCTGCTAGGCCTACAATTAATACCCCGCTGCCAAACCCAACATTCTGGGGGCAAGCCTTTACTCTTTTTTAGTCTCGACTCTCAACTCTCGACTAACACAGTACATACTCCCCGGGCGATTCTGCAAGTCTGAAATCTCTGAATCTGATTCGTCTTTCATAGACTTCAGACACTCCTTCGCATTCTTGTAGACTCGTACACCGCTGCTATGCCTACAATGCTACACGTGCGGTTCTTTAAAAAATGGGTCTTCCTCTTTCTTGCTGTGCGCTTTATGGCACCTTGACAGTTGACAGTTGAAAGTTGACACATGATGTATGGCCGTATAGGAATTGGGAAGTTGGGCACCCCGCCTATTGTCCGATTTTCAGCCGGGGCCCTTTTTTTAAAAACAAATAAGAAAACGTGCAGATAAGATTCCGTTACATTTATGCAAATATTTATTTAGTACATAGCGTTGAGCTTGGAACGTATTTAATAATAGTAATAATTTACTGTAATACCATGACGTAATGAAGCCAAAATCAAATATGTACACAATACTGAATACATAAATACAGTCAATATGTACTGAACATATATACAATTTTTTTCATACATTCTGAAAATTAGGCAATTGTTTTAATAAAAGTCTGTAGGTATGGACATTGGTCAGGACATAAATACAGTCAATATGTACTGAACATATATACAATTTTTTCATACATTCTGAAAATTAGGCAATTTTTTTTTATAAAAGTCTGTAGGTATGGACATTGGTCAGGACTACATATTGTAGTATGAGCCTTGCGGCTATGCCCTATACATCTCCCAATAGAGACTTGGGGTCTTGGAAAGGATTTTGTGTGTGCTACAATAGGTAAAGACGTGAAGCTTTTTTCATTGAACTAAAAAGGGGGGTTTTAACTACCACGATATGTATACATCATAAAAGTATGAATACATATGTATAATTGTATGACCATTGAGTACTGACCAACTGTGAAATAATTATCGCGAACAAAAAGGCACCACGAAGCATGGCCTATGAGGACATGCCAAGCCAACACAAAGTTACGCTGCTGTAGTCAATATGAGAAACCAGTGTAGCGACAAAACTGATGACTGACAAAACAATTCAAATTTGAAGCCAATTCAAAGTCAACTTGATGCCAATTTCATGGATTCACTCCATATCTACCCAATTTAAAGCTACAATGGAACTCACTAAGGACACCGCTCTAGTTATCTCACTACTAAATATCCGACTTCAAGGTACTGACGTTCTTTGAAATACTATTTTGTCATTTTGACCACGAGAAGAACTGAAAGTAATATAAGTTTTATTATGTTTTGTGCGGAGAGTGAGAATAGTTTTTGGTGATATTCAAGCCAATTCGATTGTCACGGATTTGTGTAAAACAAAGTTTGGGCATGAAAACCTCGATTGGGGTTGAATGTGATATGAGTGTACTCAGTGTACCTCAATATCCCCCCTTTGCATCTACCTATAGTTTACAACAACGTTGAGCCCAAATTCCGATAGGTTGTGCACGTATGTGAATGCTTCGGAAATGTCGATTGGCTTAGCGATATGATAAGAACAGGAAGAGTATTGTTCCTCAGGAAGATCTTAAGGTCCCCCAATGTAATAGCAGTAATATTACTGATTGTATGATTATGACGAAGCTTCCGACAGGGAGAGAGAGAGAGAGAGGGAGAGAGACGAGTGCACGATGGTGAGAATTATCTCTTTGTGTCTGGATTAGGATTAGCTTTGATAGTTACACTAGCATGTTCGGGAATCGTAGTAGTCGTGCGGTGTCTTTGGTATAGTTGGGACGTCAGAAGGCTGATATTAAAGTACAGCAGTGATGTTTTTTTTTACGATGTATGACGCTGTACACTTCATTGTTAATGCCATGAATTTTCTCTAGGAAAGCCAGAACTAACACTGTCATCAGCTTTGGATAATGACATAGTAAAATAGTATGTGATAACTAATGGCCCTTATTCAATAGAACTACAAAACTATTTTGACTACATATACAGTACATACTGATTCTTTTAATATTTTAAAAAATAAATAATAGTATACAAATATTTGGTGGTATTCGCGCATTGGTGTAAAACCAAGTCATAACCTCCTTGGTGCAAAACCAAGTCATGACATTGAAACCTTGTTTGGGTTCAAAAGTTTTATGAGTGTACATTTAAAAAAATAGATTTTGTATTGATCTCTTTTGATTGGTATTCTATTTAAAAAAGTATATATTCTAATGGTACACAGTACACACACAAGGCCGTGGATAATAGCCTGTGTCGGGCCGTGGGGCGTTGTGCTTCCTGGTGACTGGTGGGTGGTAACTCGGGTGGGCTGGGCGCCTGAGCCCGATACGCGAAACTTGACGAAAATCACGAAATTTGGTAAAAGGTGTCTTTTTTTTTGTAAAATACAACAAGGAAAAAAACAATATAAGTTGGAATTTAAAACTTGAGGCGGAGGAATTTTAGATCCGTTCTCCAATATTTAGTTTCTTCTAAATCTGAAATCATATTTTTGTATAACTGTAGCCTTCTAAATTGAAACAAAGGCTATGCCGCTATGGTCTTTTTCACCTCAGGCCTCAGGGTTTCGAAATCAACGAACAAGATATTTTATAAAAAGTGTTTTGGAATTTTAAGGGCTGTCTTTTCTTTAAACGGGTTCGGATTTATGTTCAGAATTTTTAAAGTGTTCGGATATATGTTCGGATTTTTCTTTTGGGCGAATCTGTCTTTTTTTCTCTTCAAAATGGACAAAATTCGTTTTCGTACTAACCAATCACAAAGCCTGTGAAGTTAAACCCATTTCCTAGATTCTAGTACTTACGTATTTTTAAAACCGCAAAAGTGAGTTACGTAGAAAAAATCCGAACCCCGTTAAAATCCGATCCGAACGTAAATGAAACATTGCCCGCGTTCGGATTTATGTTAGGATTTTTTTTCTCGGATTTTATTTTTGCTTTTTGTTGAAATTTTGAAATTAGCTCCCACCCATTGGTGTAGAGAAAATATTTCTACTAGAAGTCTGTGTGAGAGTTGAGACTGTGGCCTGTGAGTGTGAGCAGCAGTTAGAAGATTTCTTTTTTTCTGTTTTTTAAAAATGTATAGTTTAGAAGGCTACAACGAATAAATTTTAGTAATTTTTGAGGTATGCTTTTGCTGAACAACTAAAATGTCTTTATTGGATGGCAGTCTGGCATCAACACCAACAGTGGCAGGGCCTGCCGTCAGCCGTGGCGGGGGGGGGGCGGCGGCCCCAGTTGAATAGACATTTGAGTTTAGACTGCCTGACCACTGCCAGGCCTCAAGTAAAAGTAAATATTGTTTTTTAAAAAATTACATAGAGAGACAGAGAGAGAGAGAGAGAGAGCGAGAGAAAGAGAGTGAGAGCGGGTAACCCCATCGAGACATGCCGACGCCTGTCAGTGTTGTCGAGTCTCGACTGTCAACATTCCCGAGTCCGATTCCCGACTCCCGACAGTGCCGACTGCCGAGCAGACTTCAATTCGTAATACGTAAACACGCTTTCAAATTGATGCGTTAACCTAAAACGTACTACGTTTTCATACGTTATAGGGTCGGTTTGTGCCCGCCCTTATTTTTGGCATATTTCGCCAACTATATTTCACCAAAATATTTGATGAGTTGTTTATAGTTGGACAGATTTTCTACTGTCTAAACATAACAGCTATTAATTGGGCCATACAAGGTAGATCCAAACAAAATTGGTTTTCAAACCTGAGCGTTAATGTAAAACGTGCTACGTTTTCACCAAAAGTGAAGTACGAATTGAAGTCTGCTGCCGAGTCACAGTGCCAACTGGCCAATTGCCAAGTGCCAACTGTTTACTGGTTAGTCTACCGACTGCTGCGAGTGACTATGTAACGGAATACGTTATGTATGTAAGCAGAGTGTTTACTGTCATCAGTCAAAACACCCAAAACAGTGCAAAGGAAGTATTCCCTCTAGCAGTCTAGTAGCTAGTACTCATTTATATATTTAGCTGGAGTAGTAGAGAGTACAGTGCTGGCAACTCTTGACACCTGCTAGTGCAATGTGCGGGCTTTTCAAAAATAATAATATAAAAAATAGGCCAGCAGGCAGCAGGACTTTGTCTAACGCCCGAGCCCTAGCATTGCTATGTGTATGATCCGAGTGAAATTGTTTTGATTTTATGTTCTAAAAAACAAATTGGCAGCTAATGAAATCACAGCACAGGACGAATATTAACGCCCGAGCACTAGTATTGCTATGTAAATTTACCGAGAGAAATTGTTTTGATTCTATGTTCTAAAAAACAAATTGGCGGTTAATGAAATCACAGCACAGGACAAAATCCCTTGGACCTGAAAATTACAAACAGAACGGAACAAACAAAATTCCAGTGCACGATCATACATAGCCTTCTCTTGTATATTTAGAAGAAGGCTATGAAACTTTACAAACAAAACGGGCAAAACAAAATTCAATATTGTTGAACTTTAGTGCACGATCATACATAGCCTTCTCTTGCATAATTTAGAAAAAGGCTGTGAAGCGATATTTTTTTATAACATTCAGAAGTATGGATCCACGAATTCACGCTCACAGGGTTAACAGAACATTGGCTCTCTCTAGTCTGAGGCGTTGTATTCTATTTCAGGTGATAGATGTAGATTGTGTAGCGAAAATTTATACTTGAATGTTGTATCGGTATTTTTTCTTGCGGTGCAAACGCTTACTAGTTCGGTACTTGGGGCCCAAAGTCGCCTTACGTGGGCCCAAAAAATTGACCCTACATTTGCGAATGAACCGGATGCGGCTTTGGACACAGGCTCGGGCGTTGATAAATTCATAGTGACGGGTATAAACAAAGTCCTGTGCCCCTCGTCTGGCTGTGATTTTTTGACAGAGATTGAGCAAGGACACGTTTTCACATTCGTTAGTGCTGTTTACAGTCTACAGTCTACACTCTATAGTCACCCTACACTCTACAGTGGCTCTCCACAGTCAGTTTAGTTTTACAGTTTACAGTTTACAGTTTACACTGTTAACAGTTTACACTCTACAGAGTAGTCAATATTTAGTGAGTAGACTGTATATAGAGTGTACTCAGTGTATACTGTACTAATGTACGCCATTTGTAAGACTCTCTGTACTACTCCCAATACCCAATAGATAGAATGTACAAAGACAGTCCTAAGACATGTCTTTGGATACCAGGGTTTTTTTGTTTGTTTCGAGCCTAAGGTTCTGAGACTTCAAAAAAATACAAAAACACACAAAAGAAATAACATAATTAAATCCGAAAATGAAAATTGCACGCAATTTAAGATCAGAAATCATGATTACACCATTTATTGAACAGCTTCCAAAAATCAATGGTGTTTGGCCTGGTGCGGTGACCAATCAAGTAGACGGGATGGTCATAATGAATATGAAAACAAAAGTATCAGATTGGCCAATCATATAGCGCACACAACTTACTATTTTGCGCACTACTCTGATATTTAACTTCAACTCTGCATAGCTCGCTAATATTAAATATGTTGTTTACTGTTTAGAGTACTAAAACTGAGGCACTGAGCCTGATGAGGCAGTGAGGGCTGTCCTGGCCTTCTTTTTAAAAAATTTAAAATTACTTATGTTTTAGTTTTGTAAAAAAATATATATATAAATAAAATATGTGTTTTTTTAAAAATAAAATAAAATGAATATGTACTGATGTTGTCGATAAATGATCGGTGGCTACTGGTCAGTGGCCAGTGGTCTTTGTTCGTTACTTTTACAGACGGATGTATGTACTCTGTTTTCAAATTTCAAATTTGATCCTTAGAAAACAATTGACATGTGCCCACGCCTGTGCCATGTCACCCATGTGGCGATGTGGTAAAAACTGGTCTCCCTGGATTTTATAAAGCATATTTTTACTCAGAGTCTATTTAGAGCTGTGATAAAAAATTGGGGGTTTGAACTAACAAATTCCAATGTCTATCCATGCGCACATTTTTCTCTCTCTACTAGCTATACAATTCTGCCTTGCGGGAAACGCTCCTTTTGTTGTTGCCAGGCACAGTGGAGTTCTCATTCCTCGTGGTTTCGCGTTAGTTACTAATGTACTACTGTATTTATAATGGAAAGTTAGCTACTATAATACAACTATACAATGAAGAAAAAACAACAACTGAAAGTTTATTTAATGATTATAATCCTGATTCAGGTGGTCACAATATGTCACATGTTCATAAATCAGAAAAAAACAATGACTAATGTTTCCCAAATCATGGTGCTTGATTCGCCAGACCACCAGCGTAGAGGGCAAACAGGTCGACTACCAAAGAAAATAAAAATGAGTTGGTGGGAGAATCTCTTCAGAAGTCGCACGACACTGGTCTGTGCCACGGAAGTTTAAAATATGAAAGGTCTTTTTCGCCTTGTATACTACAGATATCATCATCAAACAGATGGCAAGTTCTCGATGACACCGCAAAACCCCAACGATCTTTGTCGGTGTATGAAAACAGCCCGATGTTGATGGTAACAATCCAAAATCTTCTACAGATTTCCCCGTGAAGACTGCACTGTAAACGCACACGCAACAATTACTGAAAATCGCCAGGCACATTGCACCGAAAAGTTGGTCATCCAAAAATGATATGAAAAAAAAAACAAAAAACGTCTCGAGTAAAGTGTGAAAGACAGCAACGTCTGGATACGTTGTGTATTCTACATCATGACTTTTGGTTATTAGTTCGTATATGGTATGAATAGGGTTTCAAGCTGCCCCTATTCTCAACGTCTATGATTTATAGACCGAGTCTACGAGGATATATTAATTTTCCACAATTTATTATACGTCAATTATTAGTAGCACACAAATAAAACATTTTTTTTTTTGAATAACGGGCTTCAAATGGCCAAACTAAGGGTGGTTCTTTACGAGGTGTTTTCAATAAGTCCGTTTAATCAAAGGTATTTTTCAACCAATGAGAACACATAGTTTTTGTTTTTCGAAAATTCATGAAACAACAAGGTGCTCAGATTTTGTTGTTAAAGGCTAACGAAAAACGAGAATACGTACCGTTAAAGTACGTTTGTCGACTGTGACGTAGAATAAGTAAAACCATTTCATTGGTAGAATGGAAAACCGCCATTTTACAAATGTGGTATCAAATGTTGTGTGTTTTCAATTCAATTGTGCACACTCACATATATGAAGTTGTCGGTTATAGGTAGATCCACACTCAATTATCTATGGAAACAGTACAAAGGGAACATAGTCGAATACGAACATAAAACGAAGAACATGAATGAATCATATTGCACAAGTGTTATTGACTCGCAAACTATACTATGTCGGCATCGCAACAGCAGGCTAATGCAGCATCGAACCCGAATACTATGGGGACGCAACACACAGCATCGACTTCCTCAGGGATTGAAACCAATCCCATGCAGAATGCTAGCACACCGCCGTCGAATCAATCGATGCCGATTACTTCTCAAGCGTCTTCGAGCTCTTCAGGTACTTCATCGGATTCCCAAGGAGAGACAGATTTTCAAGGAGAGACAAAGAGTGTAACGAGGCGCACACAGCAGCCAAATTATTTAGCATGGCTTTGTGAATCGGCATACAAAGAACACATACGAAGGGAAGAAATGCTAGGTCTTACTGTTAGAGGAGTACCTGTCAAACGTGATGCAGCAGGCGAAATTATGTATTCACGAGAGCATGTATATGATGTACATGATAAGAAGGGTTTTAGCGTCCAGTCCAAACAGCGAATAATTCAGGCGTTGTATGATAATGATCAGTTATGAAAACTGAATTAATATATTCATCATTGCTGTAAATGTATGTAGTATATACATAATTGTTCTAACTACAGAATTGTTCTAATAGTGCCGTTTCTCCAAATAAGCACGGGGAGATCGTGTGCCGATGTGTGATGTTCGCATCTCTATATTATCTCTAGATTTTGGCCATATTGAACTTTAACTGCTCCTAATGTTTTAAGTACATGGCCTGATGCTGGTTTGATAAGTGCAACATTAGATTGAATCCATAGATGATCCATCGGATCTCAGATAAGGGTGTCCCCGTCTTACATAAAACTAGACCCGGGTCATTTTATTATTATATGTCTCTAGGACATTCGTATTGAGAAGAGATGTGATTCTGTACGGTGACTGCAGCCTCTGTATGTTTCTTCTGAAAAGAATTGGGACCAATCAGTAAACACGCCACCGTCAACAAGCTGTAAATTGCAACTTCTGAGTTATTTTCAATACTTGAAAGTTTCAACTGTGGTAATACATTCTTAGAAATTTTGATTATACCTTCCGTAGTTCTACTTACCGAAAAAGGTCGAAAGTGTGCGCTACAAATCCAGCGTCTGGCACTCCAGAATTTAGCAGTCTTCTTGAAGTAATCATCATATCTTGTTAGTTGCTTGACATATTTTGCTCTCATAACTTCATCACTAGGAAATCTAACTAGTGATATTTTAGATTTGCATGAAGACACAGTGCATTGTGCAACCATTGTGTGTAAAAGGATTGATTGAAGTTGACTCACAGACAATATATAATAGAAGTATATCGCATTCTATAACTCTTACACCCGTGTACATATTATGACCACTTTTCCAATACCAAAAATCAATGGTATACCATTGTGTAATGATGAAATTATAGCCATTATCATGTTTTTAGTATCGTTTTGTATGTCTTAGCGTTATGGTATATATATATATATATATATATATATATATATATATATATATATATATATATATATATATATATATATATATATATATATATATAACGACTGTATTGTATCATTGCTGGGTGTATATATTCGTACACATATCACCCAAAATACTAAAACTAATGCATTCAAAGATCAACGGTATCATCGATAAAATTTCAATTCTTTATTTGAATGATACATAAAATATTTGCGATCAGTGTGTGGGTGTACATGTTTGTGTGTGTGTAGGTGTTATTGCCTGAGTACGCGCGCATTTGTTTTTAAGCCTATGTATTTGTGTTGTGTGTACAGATGTGTACACGTGTACAAAAACGACCACGTGTACACGTGTGTGTGTGTGTACATGGTTGTGTGTGGGTGTACACGTAGGTGTGTATGTTGTGTGTGTGTGTTTGGTATAAATATATATATGTGTACACACACACACACGTGTAGACGTGTACATTACGCGCATACGTGGACACAAACTACCAACTACACATGCATCAATGCAAGTGCGTGTGGGATTCTTTGATCCTGCACACTTGCACTTGAATTGGCTTGTGTGTGCTTGGTTATTTGTGTGGATGTTTGCGTGTTTGTGTGTAGATGTACATGATTGTGTGCGGGTGTACATGTTTGTGTGTACCCACGCTTATATATAATGTTTAATATCTTGTTTCATTCTTGTTTCTTTCCAGATTTGAATCAGGCCTGCATAATTTGTTGTTGTCTATGTACTGCTTGACAACTTCGCGCTCTGTTTTGCCTCTAAGGGACAAAGGCCGGATAGTACGATTGGGATGCCGAAATTGTGGTCCTAAACGACCATTTATATCTGTACGCGGTGCTCCTGCATTTAGATTATTAGTTCGTCTATATTCATCTCCTTATAGACAACAATTATGTAGCTTAGCTAGAACTGTAACAACTCTTGGAGCGCGTTTAGAATCTAAACGCAAGGGTTGCCATAGAAGGCCCCATTTTTGGACCATGGTTCCAAAGGCCTGCACGATATGCATGCGAGATTGGGACTGGAATTAATTGTATGCGTCCCATGCATCGCCCATTGCTTCACGAGTGCCAGGATAGGGTGTAAGCATATAGTTGGTACATCTGTAAGCTGCATCACCCAGTACGTAGTAAAACATGGGCAAATTCTCCACTAGCAGGTCAAACCTGCTATATTCCCAAGCTCGACGATCATGCATACTACCATATGCCATGATAGAAAATGCAACAAACTTATAGTTTGCATCACACATGGCTTGGGCATTCAGCCCATAACCAGTCTTATGTCCAAAATATAAACGACGTCTATACTGACATCTATTTAATGGAGAAAAAGCTACGCGCAGAAATAAGCCATCGACGACGGCAACACAACGGCTAATCACCCCGTGAGTAGAGTGTGACTTGAACTCTTCTGCTGCTTTGGGAATCTCTTCTTCTTCTTCTATTGGAAAGCGGAAATACAGGAAACTCAAACCATCAATTGCGTATAAAACTCTCCAGAATATGTAGTAAACAGCAGCAGAAGAAATCCCAAACGCAATTTTAATATCTTGGTATTTTCCGCCGGCTGCTATACACAGGAAGACAGCAAGTTGTACCTCCACATCTATTGCACCTTCTCTCAACATGCCCATCTTTTTGTTTCTTTTGCATGTTTCGTTTATCTCACGTGCAAGAAACAAAAACTTTGGGTACTTCATACGAAAAGTGTTCTCAAAGCTGCGTTCTGTTTGTAGCAGAGCACAGAGTGCTTGCCAGTTCGCGCGAGTACGAGTAACAAGCATCCCTCTATTGCACTTCACCTGAAAGCTGGAAATTCCGTCAACCACTCTATCCCTTTCCATTGCTCTCAGCAGCAAGTAAATTTTAGACAGCATCACTCGTCGCTTGTGTGTTACCGCCTTGTTCTTTAAGAGCGACATTGTCAATGTTGCCGCCTTGTTCTTTAAGAGCGACATTGTCAATATGAACTACTTCCCGTATATAGTATAGTACACTACAACCAACAGAAGATTCATAAAGTATGTAGGCAATGATGTACTGTACTCTCATATACTATAACAAACAAAAACTAAAAAGTATGTTTACAAAATGTGAAAATGTCAAAACGGCTCACACAACGATGCTTTGACACTCAATATTCTCCCATATTTCAACCAATAGAAAGACGCAGCATTGCTCGTATATCTTGAGTGGCAAAGGTATACTATTTTTTATTGCATTTCATCAACTACTAGTATGGCTTTATTCTTAAAACTTGCGCAGACATACTCTTGATTTGTATTCACGCCTGTAACACGCGTGATGTGTGACGGCTATCACACCATTATTGCTAAATACATCTGGTGCACTAGGACAACTTGGTACTACTCAAGCGTTACGACACATTGCATTTCGTGGCATAGTCTGCTGAGTAAAGCTAAAATGAGAATCGCATTCACGTCATACAGAACAAGTATAAACTTCAAATGGCTAATCCTGCCTTTTTCTGTACGCAAGGTCTGGAAATCAGTATTTCATCATATATCTATGTTCATGTATACTCCTGAAGGACAATCGTAGCAGAATCCGATTTATACAGAGCTCAGAAACCGAAAGTCATTGGTGTGGAGGTGCAGCTGATGGGAATTTGGACTCGTCCACATGATACTAGATTGCAAGACACATAATTATACGTTCCGGGCTTAAAAAAACCTATTCTTCGATTCCGTGGAGTGTATGTTTTATCCATATATTGACGAAAAGTAGGAATGTGGTATTATGCCATATATTGACGAAAAGTATGAATGTATAATTATGTACACTAAGTAACTGTACCGATGTCACCAAATTTCTAGGGGTAAGTTGCTGTATACGTGCCCATTTACGTACGTTCTCTCACGAAGGTGTAAGCTTACCGACTTAGTCATAGACTGTTCTTTATGAGACTTCAAGCATTTCAGATGCTTGACAGTTCTTTACGTGACTTCAAGCAATTCAGATGCTTGACTGTTCTTTAAGCGACTTCAAGCATTTCAGATGCTTGTGTGATACTCTGCAAGGCATTGTATATGCCGCATGACAGTTACCGAATTTTATGTTTTCCTTCAGAGGACAATGAGCAATAATTACTGTCTCTATGAAGTAACACTGCTGTTCAGGCCGGGGATACACTAGTAAGGCAACGAATTTGAGGACGCCAGGTGGATCTAACATCGGTCCCCCTTGTGCACTGGGTTCTGTTTCTACCTCGAGTTTGGCTAAGCGAGGTGGTTTAGTAATAGCGGAAATGCCACAAAACACTTTTTAAACAAATATGCGAGCTAGAATTGTTTCCGCACGGCGCACAGGCGCACGAAAATTAGAACAATTGCGTTTGTGCGTAGCAGTCTCAATATTTTATACACTTGTGTGGGTCGGTCTAGACATTGGGCAATTGTGCATGAGTAGTGTTTTTAAATCACCGATTGAACAACAATAAAATGGGATTTATACGATCCACGCTTACATCTGAAAACTAAGTGACAAATTTGTCTTCAAAAAAATAAACATTAGGGAACTGAGTTGTTTTGTACCATTAACAGCAAGAAGATGTTCGTATCCTCGACTTCAATTGCTAAGTTGGGTGGCGTCTCACTGGGTCAAAAACGTCTGCAAGAGGTAGAACTACTGACAATTGACGTAGCCTTCAGAATGAAACATGAGACAATTTATTTACCAATACTTTCAAGTGGAATTATAAATCATTACTTACCAATACTTTCAAGTGGATTTATAACGTCCTCCAGAGTGTAAGCGAAACATCGTCGGCTCCACCAAGAAATTAAAGAATGTCAGCACTGCCGCACATGTCTGTGGATCGACTGACGCGCATGACATTCCGTTGTAGCATAGCAACCGTCACCTTGCCCACACTCTTCACAAAAATCGACGCCTTTTCCACAATATCAGGTGAGAAGTTCTGGTACGTGGCAAAGTTAATTGCTATACAGCCATCCTTAAGATCCGCGGTGTCGATCTGAGGAAGTGAATAAAGCACAAAGGAGAGGATGCGTCAACAAACGTTTGGTATACAGCGGCACCAATCGTTGTTCACAAGGACCACGTGAATATAGAATCTACAAAATAAGACGCAGGGAAATCGGTGTGATGCAGGTGTGGATGATCACACGAGTTAAAGGTATCCGCACACAGTCGAGAAACAATGCATGCTACGCACACGGTCCGGAGATACAGAGCACAGTGCCATTAAGACGTGACGCGTGGTGGAGAACATGTCACCGGACTCTTGTACGGTAACGAGCGGAACAGCTATACGCATTCATTCGAACACCGATGGTATGAACGAGGCTTATGAGCACTGTCTGACCTAGCCTACTCCAAACCAAAACTGTACTTAACTGTATGCAAGAGAGTGCAAATATATATATAAACATGAATTTTGAATTGACACGCACACAGTTTAGCCGTCCGTCTTACTTTAGACACATGCCTGTGAATGTATACTAGTATTTACATACACTGGATATATACAAACGCATCCAACTAAGAAAATAGATACATATGCATGCACAATCGTATTCGTATCTGGCTACAGATGCACGTATACCTACTGCTCCGGGATCAGAAGAGTAGCATCTACACATATATTACACAACAATCCGGGACACTCATGAATGAATATGCATACAGCTGTTATAGTCACATTTCTTATGCCAACACACAACCTATCGACGCTGCAAATAGCGAACTTTAAGTCAATATATTTCCTAACAGCTGTGACACTAATACACGAGTAGAACAGTGGAGACCCAAGACAACACACCCTAACAGTACACAGAACAATAACAATAGCCCGCCAACAGGTGTAGGAAACAACCGCAGATTGTAACCAACGACGGTCAAACAGGGGTTGTCTTGAGGTTCGCATTGAATTACCGTACTCCAATTGAATACACGCACAGACTCTGTACGTACGGTATACATATGTCCGTATACTCAACAACATATACAAGCGTACACGTTTAAGAGAAGTCTTTCTTCTTGTCTTTGTTCATATATGCACAACTGAGACAGGGGTTGCATTCTCAACACACGTTGCATATCATACCTTGAAACCCTTGATGGGCACTCCAGAGATGACCACGTCGGCATTGCCAAGAGCCGCGGACTTAGATATATCGGTCGTGGCTATCTCGTGCTTGTGCAATTTGATTCCGTTGCCGCGCGAGAACACCAGAATATCATCTACATCGATGGAATATACCTTCGCGCCATCATTCGCACAGAGTGCGGCCAGGGGTCGTCCCACAACCTCGCTGTAGTGTGTATGTAATGTACAATGAGTGAATACGTACGTGCACATATTCAGGTGCAGCCATGTGTATGCTTGATGGAGGCGCGCGATCACGAGCACACGCATGTCTTGCCAAATGCCAGCACTGATACACACCGCAAGCACACGTTCGCGAATAGAGCAGTCAGGGTTGGACAGCCAGCCCTCGTACAACGCTCTGTCGCGGTAGTGCGTGTAGTGTCTTCTAATGGGCACACAGACACGTATCGACCGGGGAATACACAGAATGATCGGCCGTATATCTGGCAAGATTGTGTTCAACTAATAGCAAGATATATATAAGTCTGGATCCAATATCATAGTAGGCTTCTTACGTCGCCGCTTTTTGAGTTCCGTTTCGTTGTGATAGTATTATGTATGCGTGCGTTATGCTGCCCATTCTGAGCCCGGTGACTATGCGTTACGTATTTGGTCCTCAACGGCAAAGCGTTTCTTTGATACATATTAGTTAGGGTACTATCACATAGGGATTGATTACACCACCATCAAATATACATAAGAAAAAAATAAAACAGTAAGTCTCATTCCAATAGAGCCCTGTACTGGATTTGTATGGGCTGACACACAACCACTGAACCCTTCGGGCCTCATGATGTTGATAAACCATTTACCCAATTCATAGTGCATACTTCAATCCTAGCGAACAGCACCGCTGGATATCAGAACTTACCTGCGGTTTACCACGGCGATGGTCTTGCCGTACATTCGATTGCCTTCGGCAAGGTTGTGATTGTATACACCCACGTACTCCAGAATCTGTGTGAACAAAGGTACTGTTTAGATTATTACTGATTGTTTAGACTGGGATTAATCGCTGCGCTGAGAATATATTCCGTACACAAGGAGAAGATCATTCTGCAGCACAGTTGGAATGCATTCACTACAACACAGCACACCATTTGGGACACCCTATAATTGAACAGACACAAAATCAATACACAGAATCCAGCCATCGGTATTGGTTTATGATACCAGTGACATGAGGACATACAAAAATTCAACACACAGAACCCCAGCCATCGGTACTGGTTAATGATACAGTGACATGCGGACGTGAAATTTGCCCAGAGGTACTGAGAGATATTTCTTGTCTGGGATATAGCAGTAGCATGCGAACGCACAATTCACTGAGAGAGTTTTCTCTGCGTTTGCAGTTGTAAATAAGGTTCGCACAGAACGGCCAACCAGAGCGAATACCAACCCACAACCGCATAAACGTAAACATCAATACAGACGATAATTCTGCACAATTGGGTTCAGCAGGGTATCTCGCGTAATACAACATAATCTCACGCTATGTACTAAACACCATACAAATATAGAGGAAATGCTATAGAACTACATTAAATATAGAGGAAATACTATAGAAACCACATTTTACCATACAAATATAGAGGAAATACTATAGAAACTACATTCTACCAGGTATAAGCACGCACCTTTACAATCGCACCCGGGGTACAGGGCAGCAGTGACTTACTGGCGCCACCGCCGGGGAGTTGGATGAACCGGATGTTGTGGTACATGTTGTAGCGGTAGGTGTGGCACAGTGCTTCAACATCCTTCCTGATACTTACGGCATTGCGGAGATATTCATCCTGCATTGGACGTATAAGTGCGAGTATGAGAGAAGTATTACATAGAGGGCGTTTGGAAATGACTTTCAACACTTTTGTTTTATACCATTTCTCCAGAGGAAGTCCCGAAGAGACTCGACATCTTCCAATTATAAGGATAGGAGTGTATACGAATTATTGGTAGCACAATACTTGAGATACGGACGCAGCAATCCTTATATAGGGCTAAACTGGTATTCACGTGCATGCATAGTATTCCACACACCAAGCATGTGCGCGTAAGAACATCTAACACATACATGACTCTGCAAGCTTGGTACGGGTAGGGTAAGAACATCAAACGGATACTTGAGATCCGCAAGTATGTACGAGATAGAACATCAAACGTATTGCAAGTATGTACGAGTTTGAACATCAAACGTTTTGCACGTACACACGAGTAAAGACATCATCAAAAGTTTACATGACTCTACACACCTGTGCATCCCCGAAGACGGGATAGTAAACCATGATGCCGTCGACCGATGGATCGTTGTTGGCCGCGTCCACGGCTTCTTCAGCTGACATGCTATCCACCTCAACCAACTCGAATTTGATGCCTGTTATCACAGCGATGTATGCGAGCATGTACGAGCATAGGGTTAACGAAACAGACAGACAACACTGAAGCGTCGACCGGATGCCGTTGTGAGACTCGTGAGTGCATTGTGTGTGGCCCAGGTAGCAAGTTGCTGCGGGGCTAGAGGACGGCAGCACGTGGCCACGTGTAGGTACGGTACTATTGACAATGGTAGTGTGTGAGTGGTCAGTCCGCAATCAGTTCGAGATTGCTGCTTGTACGAGGTCGACGATACAAAACTGATAGGCACAGTGGGGTGCAGTAGACACTAGACAGTGCTTGAAGCTCTCCCGTACCACGAGACGGTGATGTTATGCGAAACAAAGTGGGTCAGTTTGCGTAGCTCAGTTCCCTCTATACCACCACCAGTCGATGCCCAATCGGGACTTTATATGGCGCAGACACAACGGTTGCTATGGTAACTGATGTTTTCTCGTTGCGCACTCCTCCACAGTGAGGTTTTTTGACACCGTTAACACACATTCCTTCCGAGACGGAGTGACATACACAAAAAAGCACAGTATGTACAAGAAAACACATGCATTTGCAATACACTCAGCGTGTCTTTCGTCGCACTCACTTGCTTTTGGGATGCTTTATATAGTATGCATTCACATCCATACCAGTCTTCTCGCACGTCTTGGCAGTCCAGTCGGCATACTTCTTCGCCGCAAAGTCATCATTAGCCAAGATACCTCTGAGCACGGGGCTGTTGTCAGCGCCTCTGCGCAGCACCTCGCTCTGTATCCTCTTTCTGTTCCATCATAAGGCACGCGATAGGTGGTGTGTTACAGGGTAGTCATCTGCTGCAAGTGTTTAGATGTACTGGCTGATAGCTTGGTATTGCAATGTAGTAAGCTTATTTGCGAGAGCACTGTACACCAAATCAGAACAATAGAGTTTAGGGTTTACAGCAGCTTGTGCACTTATATGTGGATAAACTCAGTAGGTGTAAATACGCAAGCTCAATTCAAGGAGTGCCCCAAAAACACACAAACACAAAAATGTACTCAACATAAACAGACGTCGAATATATATATACAGCCAATTTCAGGTATGTATATATACACAAACACAAACATGCACATATATAGATAGCGTACTTCAGAATATATACCTTTATATACATACAAGCAAGTGTCGGCATAATCAATACTTATACACATACACGCAACAACTTTATAGACACATGCATATGTACACAAACAACATAATTTAATATAATATTTAGTATACACACATATATGTGTTTTTATATACCCACGCACAAACACACACACATATATACACTATATATATATACATATAATACATACATAATACATACACACACACACATAAATACATACATATTTATATTTATATCTATATTACACAACACACAGGGCACACAAAAACACACAAATATATACATATACATATACTTCATATCTAAACATATAGTTGCATTGCATACATACGTGCACATTACACACGCATGCACACACATCACTCTTGTACATTTACATATATATATATTTCATATCTATATATAGTACATACATATATGCACACACACACATCATCATAATATCACATATATATATATATATATATATATATATATATATATGTATATATATATATTATGTTTTTAGACCCTATACATATATGTTCCATCACATACATGTATATATATACATTAGATGTAGATATGTAGATATATAATAAATGTATATGGAAACTACACACACAAGCACACACACAAATATATATATATACACACACATAATATCAAATATATATATATCGCATAAAGATATATATATATATATATATATATATTGTGTCACACACACACACACACGTGTACACATACATACACACACACACACACACACACACACACACACGTGTACACATACATACACACACACACACACACACACATAAATATATATATTATATTATATTCATATGAATCTGTCGAATCGGATGCGATCAAGATTGTGTACAAGCGATATAAAACTAGCAACATGACTACTGGGACTAGAAACACAGACTATTTGTATACTCAAAAACTGCAGCGAATCTCGGCACATGTACCTGCTATCAGTATAGAAACTAAATCGCGTTACGACGCATTACCCACACAGCTTGTATGCCTAGGTCCAATATTGGCCCGTATAGTTATATACATCAGAGAACTACAACCCACAAACCTGATATACAGATACAAAAGCATGACCAGCCACTTTCAAAAACGAGAAATAAACGTTTCTATACGAGTCAGTGTGTCCACGCCTACTTACACAAACTTGGCTGCTACATCGGCGGCGTCGATAATTTGACAGTGACTTTCACTCGTATCAAAAGCTGGCATATTGTGTAATTATGGGTAATATGAATAGGAAATTCGCGTTCTAGTCAGGTAGTACAAGTTGATATACAAGTATTTATATGTGCACTACGCTAGTTATAATAAAAGCTATCTCAATTTAAACAGAACACTATATTGAGTATACTCACAGTCTCGCTCTCTTCTACTCTAGTAGGGAGTGTCTACAACTCACCTAAGCTATTTAACTGTCTCTATCTCAATAGAACACTATACTGGTGGCGAGTGAGTAACTGTTTGCACGGTGGCTACTACTCTTAGAGAGGTAGCCTACACTCCTACAGCTCTACGCACTCTTTCAAAAAATACATATGGTCGCACTCACTAAAAATTGAATATGATATTATTTAATTTACTTTTTAACCGAGGTTGAACGTGCAACAGGTAATCTTTGATTTTGATTGGATACGACCACGGATTCGCTCCACGCCGGCATGTGCCATCTCAATCTGATAGTAATTATTATTTGTACAGTACATACGTACTACGTAGACTGTAGAGTCGTAGTCGGTAGTGTCGTACAGACTGTACACTGTACAGAGAGTATTATGTACATTTGTTTTAGAAAAATGCACGCACTCTCTGCAGGTTCAATTCCGATTATGGCCATTATAAGCCGTACAATATACAATACTTCACGGTTTCTGCATGTGGAACTTAACTTACAGAGGCTACATCATTTCGAAGTGACATCTCCACCAGAGATAGTTAAAATATCCTTACCCCTTAATAGAGCGAACACTCACTCACGAGTCACGACTGGTGATCATGGCGATCGACTCCCCAAGAGGTGATGCGAAAGGAAATTTTAAAAAATGCATGGCACCTGAGCAACATACATTGTTACAGAATGCAGAGGACGAGTTCGCTTTTAGTAGAGATGAAGACACCGCAGTTTATTTAGATACATTTCACCAAGATAATCTATTCTATATGCAGTACGCATCAATAGGTTCCAATTATTGCATTTGAAATGTCTATTATAATAAGAAGTCAATACATTTATTACATAATTGTCAAGATCTAGAATACGGCAGTATAATGGATAAGTAAGAAGCCGGAAGCTATGCTAAATATCAACCCGGAATTAAGCAATTGACCTTCAAATGGGCTACGATGACATAAAAATACACACTCTGTGATGCTCTTACAATAATGTTACGGGGGATACTTTTGCCAGTCAAGAACAAGTCAATATCTAAACAACAAACGTGTACGAATAATAAATATACAAAAAGATTATAGCACATGAACACTGTACATGTAAGTGATTATACGGTTATAAATATGAATATAACATGCAAGTATGTGTACAATTGTGCAAGATATATATATATATATATATACAGTCCTACACACAACCACAAACGTGCAAGACTAATATTTATCCAAAGAGATAAAAACACACAAACTATACATACAAGTAAATATGCGATTTTAAATATGAACAGAACATGCTGTTATTTGTACAATCGAAAATACGTGTATATAAAAATTGATGACATAAAATTGTATAAATATGTGTAGAAACACAAATATACATATTCCTATACAAACAAAAATTTGTACAAGTGTATAGGAACATATGTATATCGATGGTCTGTAATGTATATTTGCATCCCAACATATGAATTAAAAGTTGCACAGGCGCGTTTACACATTAGTGATAAATGCACAATATTAATGGTGATGTGTACAAGTGCTAGTAGAAAAAAAATACGAATATGCATATAATACAGATAAAGTGGCATTCATAACGATATTCTTGCGTATACGCAAATCGTAGTTTTACGTACACGTGCAATATACATACATACATACATATATCTATCACACTGAGTACATATATATACATATATATATATATATATATATATATTTATACATGTAAACATGTATCTAGAAACATATTCGTGTGTATACAATTTTTTAGGTGTGTAGGGATGTGTATAAGTGATTGCAGTTAGACGTATTATATATTGTAGATATGCATCCATAAAGATATGTGTGTGCATACATAGATAAATTTACGTAAACCCATGTATGCATTATATATATATATATATATATATATATATATATATATATATATATATATATATGAATGATTATTTAAAAATCATGTTAGATGTGTATGTATGCAGATCGTATATTTTTGTATCCATACACACATGCATACATTATACTTGCGTATATATTATATATTAATTAAACTGAATACATACACATGTATACACACAAACTCACCCATATATGTTTACACACACACACACACACACACATATATATATATATATATATATATATATAAGCGCACGATGTCATATAATATACACATAATAAGACACACGACGCCCCATGATATACATATATGTACATACATACAATTATGATGTATACAAGTCACATAGTATACATACATATATATATATATATATATATATATATATATATATATATATATATATATATATATATATATATATATATATATATATATATATATATATATATATATATATATAGAGATATAGAGATATATAAATAGATATTGTAGTCATACAATGAGGAGTGATATGAAGCCATATCAATCGACTTTCAAATGACTTGTTTACGCTTTAAAAAATAAATAAACGGAGGATGCTGACCACTACAATGTTTACAAGGTCAGTAAAACCGAAGAGCAGTGCATTTGCTAGTATAGAGTATAAGAATAGGAACGCCACTGACAACAACTTTTAAAATGATCAATACGATGCAGAACATGCCGATTATTGTATTTTGAAGCACATGATTCTTTGAACAAACATCATGAGTATTCACACTCAAGGAGCTGTTATTATCTGCCATTGTAATCAATCAAAATAGTTGCATGTGCCTTCCCGTTTTTTTTTGCAATAGTATAGAGGAATCCCGAAACTAGCCAGCTCCGCCCAGCTGGAGACTACATAGCAGCCTGGTTATTTACTGGTATGTACTATGTACCCTGGGTCCCTGGAAGGCTGGCACTGATGCACTGTGGCAGTGTTACTGTGTCGGAGCTGCACTCTGGCGACTGGCAGACGGCCAGACGCCACTCAATCTCACCCCAGTCACCCCACTCGGGGGCCACTCTCCAGCAGAGTGTGGCATTTCAAAGCATTAAGGGCTCAAGCCTCAAGGCTTCAAAAATTCAATTCTCCTCAAGGCCTCTCAACTCTCAAGGCTCAACTCTCAAGTCTCAACTTTCAAGTGACTCAACTGACTTTTTGAAAAATATAAAAAAATGTCTCCAGCCTGTGATATCAGCCCTGTCAAGTGTCAGTCCTCACATTTTGGAAGGCTATGACACATACAAATAAATACTTCACACCAAGATTCAACAGCAGTGACAAGTGACGACTGATTTTTTTTACTGAGACTCCGAGGGTCGTGAATTTATTCTTTTAGTTTTGTTTTAAAACAAAAAACCAAATAAATATAAAAGAAAAGTACACGCCGGAGAGAAACAGCTGCGCCGGCCTGACTTGTGTATGTGTAGACTGTAGCCGTGCAGCGTGATGTTGATCGGTTGCTATGTCAATTGAATCAGCAGGGATCACGTAATATTTCAATCTAAATATGGGAAGTATTTGCTCTTCAGCTCATGCTTTTTTCATCTGTTGTCCTAAAATTAAAAGCAGTTTGTCATACTATCACCATCAATAATATGCAACAATTGTTGAAAATCAGATGCGTAAAATATCAGATATCCCAATTTTTAATTAAAATACCCGGAGAGGTCATGCTGTCATTGGAGGAAATCTCAAATCAAGAGTAAACGTTCCACGTCAGGTATCGGACGCACGGACCAGTCACCCAAGAGTGACCACGTCACCCATTTTTAGGGTTTTCGGCACACTGTATTTAAAAAAAAAAAAAAAAACAGCATTTTTTGGGGGTTTTTTTAAAATTCATAAAATATAATCTCAGTTCCTAAAAAAGGTCAGGTTATCAGGGTTAAAAGTGGGGGCTTAAAATAGGCTTTAGGGCATTTTGATTTAGGACCTCAGTGGCACCCCAAAAGTTAAGACCCAGGGGCTCTAGGACCCGGGTCCATATTTAGACAAGCGCATCGTTTGACGCGGACTGTGGCCTGATGACGGCGAGAGCAGACATAAAAATATATAAAATATTTACAACATTGATGACTTGAAGTCTTGAACTCGTTGAAGAAGTCTAAAGTCTGAACTGTGAACTCGAAGTTTGCACTCTCGTCTCCAGAGTCCAGACTCCAGTATGTAAATACATAATCGACAGCATTTTTTTTTACCATATAAAATAGTGGAGAATGTTTTTTAAAAAACAAACGAGAAAAACATCACCTGCCTTCGCCCCTCTACATGCCAGCGATGTTTATTTAGAAGGCTATGCAGCGAGGACTGCATCTTTTTTTAAAACAAAAGAAAACAAATAGCGGGGCAACTGCCTCAATGCCTGCTGGCCGCTCTGTTCTGGGGCATTTGGGTTCTCTGGCCCCTGGGGCCCGGGGGCGATATAAATAAAAGTAAAAATTTCATTGCCTTCTTTTTGGGGTTATTTAAAAAAAAAACATTGAACAAAAAATTCTATTAAGTATTTAAAAAAAAAAGTATTTACTATTTATATATGTACAGGTACTATTTGTTTGTATTTATTTGCACACTATTTTGACAAATTTTCAGAGCGAGTGGAGTCGCAGAGTGCCAGAGTGGAGGATGGAGGAAACTCAGGAGAGTCGGAAACTCGGAGACTCTATTTATAGAAAAAGTCTCTTGTGTGTGAAATGTATTTGTTTTAGACAAAGTCTGACAAACTGCACTCGTTGGTATTTATTAACAATATGATATTGGCCTGTTCTGGATTTTCTCAATTCTGGTGGACAGGGGTGGAGTCTCTCTTTGAGACTCTGGACATTCTGGAATCCGGAATCTGGACTCTGGACCTAAAACCTATTTTTAGAGAAGACCGCAGTTTTCATTGTTCAACAAAAAAAAAAGTGTAAAGTTCAATAATCCAAACATATGATTTGATATAAAACAGTGTTGCTCCATATAAAATACGTCGCATATTCGGATTTGTATTGGTGTGCAGTACTTTTTGATATATACCAGGTACAAGTTACAATCGAGGTTGTTACATGGTAGAGTTCGCAACGGTATTATTTTCTGAATGATACATTTCAGACATGTTTTTATTCCTCAATTTGTAGCGATGCTTCCACCCTCAAACGACCGCCTCTCGATTTTTTTACATGAAATATTTCTGGGACTGAATTCACTGGGGGAACGAGTTTTTATTTTTGAACTCCCTGGAACTCCACATACAACAGAGAAGCCGAAAACGGTGTCCTTTTGTGGGTTGACAATTGACAGTGTTCGTGATCAGCTTTTCGATTGGTTGAGACCAAGCCCGACTGATAATGGCGGCCGTAAAAGGACTGTCACTGTACTGTCATTCAGCCTGTCACGGACGCCAGTGATTCTCTCTCGCGTTCAGATGAAAACAAAGGAAAAAAATAATATCTGGTTTTGTAGTCCGACAATACTTCGTAGCCAGAGGTCATAATACGTCGTCGATTGTGAATATTCTGAACGTATACACACATATATTTAAGGCCTGACATTCTCAACACAATAATCATTACCCAGTTTGTATAGCCAATTATCATCATGACGACTCAATACAAGGCTACCACGCATCACTACCTGTCCCTCGATGTGGCTGATAAGGGCGTGCAAGCTATGTACGTCTGGATCGACGGAACTGGGGAAATGGTTCGTTGCAAGACGCGCACTTTTAAGAAACTCCCCAAGTCTGCCGATGAGCTTCCCATCTGGAACTACGATGGTTCATCCACAGGCCAGGCTGAGGGTGAGGACTCTGATGTACTCATGAAGCCTGTTGCTATCTACAAGGATCCTTTCCGTCGTGGAGATAACATCATCGTACTCACAGAGACCATCATGCCCGATGGCACTCCCCACCCCACCAACAACCGTAACCACGCTGCGGCCATCTTGGAGAAATGCAAGGACTCGGAGCCTCAGTTCGGTATCGAGCAAGAATACACCCTCTTCGAGAGCGACGGTATTACCCCACTTGGCTGGCCCAAGGGTGGTTACCCCGGACCCCAGGGACCTTACTACTGCGGTGTAGGCACCGGAAAGGTATGGGGACGTGACATCGTCGAGGCTCACTATCGTGCCTGTCTGTATGCTGGTGTCAAGATCTGTGGCTCCAACGCAGAGGTTATGCCTGGCCAGTGGGAGTACCAAGTAGGTATCTGTGACGGTATCGAGGCCGGAGATGACCTTGTGATGTCGCGTTTCATCATGCACCGTGTGTGTGAGGACTTCAATGTCATCTGCTCATTCGACCCCAAGCCCATCCCCGGGGACTGGAATGGTGCTGGTTGCCACACCAACTGCTCCACCAAGGAGATGCGTGCCGAGGGCGGTATGAAGGCTATCTTGGCCGCCATGCCCAAGCTTGAGGCTGTGCACGAGAAGTGCATTGCTGTTTATGGTAAGGGTAACGAGCGTCGTCTCACTGGAGCTCACGAGACTGCCTCTATGGATTCGTTCTCATACGGTGTAGCTCACCGTGGATCTTCCATCCGTATCCCTCGTCAGTGTGATATTGATGGCAAGGGTTACTTCGAGGATCGCCGACCCGCTTCCAACATGGACCCATACTTGGTCACTGGTATCATTGCTGAGTACGCTTTCTGCCAGTAAGTGCAGCAGAAGAGAGGTTTAGGTCGTTTGGCTAGGGCGTATGCCACTTGTCATGCAAGTTATACCATAGGATCGGATATAATATGAGAATCGTTAGGAAACTGAGAATAAATTACCTGTTGCATTGAAAACCCTTTGCTGACAATCCCTTCATTACGTGTGTATAAACACGCTGTAAGCCAAAATTACTTCTTCTTCATTGTACACTTGTTATAGCAGCAACATCCCCCCGGGAAGGGGGTGACACCGATTTCGCTTCTTATCCTGCAATTCCAGTCGTACCTGCTTCTGCTTGAAACCCTCCTAGACGATGCAAGTCGATTCCTGAATTTTCGAATCCTGAGCTTACCGTCAGTGTTGTGTTTACATCTTCCAGATGGGCATCTCATTGCAGGTATGTCGCATTGAATCTGAAGCGACCGCAACTTTCACTGTTCCTGTGACTGTTAATATTATTCAAACTACCACTTCGCTTGTGTCACAGTCATTGATTGCAGTATAGGGTACTGTATGTATTTATTCGTGTCTTTCGTCCGTTTTTTTTATTCATAGACATCATCTATATAATATGTTTACCTATGTGCATATCTAATTATGCCTGTATTTATGTCTAATCCACTTACTGTGTAACATACATGACAATACTATATGCATGTGTATACAAATACATATGGAAGAATATACTTCTGAAAGCTTGGGTGTACGCAGATACGTATGAATAAATGTACCTGTGAATGTATTCTTGTATATGCAGGTAAGGATGGCAGAATATTGCATATAAATGCCTGTATGTATGCAAAATACGTATGATTGAATGC
>LUCW03001833.1:90000-147881 GCA_001586965.3 Sphaeroforma sirkka | reverse complement strand
GTGTGAGTGTGTGTACACGTGTACACTTGTGTAATCTGTGTGAAATCACGACTGCTGCATATATTGAAATATAAATTTTAGTATTTTAATCAGTGATAGCTACCGGATCTCAGTTAACATACCATTAACCCGTGTAACTCGGAGCACGCCTTGGCAGCCTGATCCTCGCCTTCTAATAACCCCAAACCTACGAATAACTCGGCGAGTGCTTCAGACACCTCATTGACCGTGGCCCTCTCACCGAGCTCCTCTAGGGTAGTCACTAAGTACTCGATTGAATCTTCATCAGTTGAATTCAGGTCGACGACCTTACCCAATGCCTCTTTAGCATTTGCTGACATCTCGTCAAACTTGTATGCGACTATTGGGGAGTGAACTATTGGAGAGTGAACGATCTCAGTGCCCAAGTATGACCACACAACAGTGAGTAAAATATGTATTGCAATGAATCTGCCTGTGCTGGCAGTAGACACGCGCTTGTATTCTTTATTTTTTTAATAATAATAAAATTTGCGGTAAATTATTATTTATTTTGTTGTTTTTTGTTTTTTTTAAATTATAAGGTCTCTCTAATTTCCTTAAGTTCGGTCCTTATATATATTCTCCAAATCCAAAATCGGCCCAAAATGATTATCACAATTTTTGGCGCCAAAATCACAGATTTCCAAATTTGGTATCAGGAGCTTTATTCAGAGGTTTACGATACAAGCAGTCTTTAGTCCTCTTCGTCCTTCTGTTCCTTATAGTCTTTAAGTGAAACTCTGAACTCTAACGCTGGACGTGGACTACTTTTATAGTCCGCCGGGAGCCCGGGACCTATCTCTATCTATTCCCGAACGAACTTGTACTATTAACATCAAATGCTATTAACTATAGCTAGAACACTCGTAGTGAGAGGGACAGGCACGGACCTACAACACCCTCTGCTATATGTATATTCGTAGACACTTTGCTCTGATCGTGAATATACGTAGACACTTTAAGTATGACCTATGCAGAATGACACTTAAAAAATATCAGGGTCTAGTTATATACGAATATCCCTGGCTTGGGCCCTGAAATAAAAGTCCAATATGAATTTCCGGAATCATGACTCATCATTCGGGACCCGCAAATAACCAGGGCACTGAAGAGTCGAACTTCATCAGAAGTCCCGCCGAAACTCCTACAAAAATATATAACTAATTACACCCGGTGTGTGTGGAATTGGCTGGGTCAAAACAACTACAACATTATTTATTTTTCCCTCTATTATCGATAAGCCTAAATATCGAGTACTGTACCATACTTGAGGTGAGTTTTCCACACACAAAATAATCAGCGTTCCTCATAGCTGACAGAACTGGTTGTTAACGTGATAGAGCAGGCAACTTTCTCATTTACTCATGCTGTCAAATTATTGCCGGTTGACTTGGCGTATCGTAGAAGCAAGAAGAATACTTCCTTCTGGCTGATATCTGTAAGTATGTAATGTATATGACATTAGGTTTCCACGGCTGACGTATTTCCTATTGCTGTAATCTTTTTCTCCGACAAAACTGGATCCAGAACAAAAAGGAAACTCGCAGGTAATTGCACTCCTCCACGCTGAAGTAACGTAAACACCAATGTGCTGTGCGACTTACTCGGTATCTCTCGTCTCGAAAGAGTCAGTTCTCTTGTACTTATGAATGTAAGTCAACGCGATCCATCGGTGCCAGTACGTACTAATCCTATTCTACCGTGAAGCCGCTTCCGCACTTGCCGTAAATGCCCGTATCGCTCCACCTCGCTCCTGCTTATAACAACCAGTCGGTATACATTCTGCCTGCCAAACAGTGTTACGCTTTGCCACACTCTGGCACGCCAATCGGAATACGGTACGCACGCATATCCGAAATATATCCTCTGTACGATTTGACATTCACCTGCATCCGCACTATATGAAATACCGGTGGGTACAAAACAACGACATCTGTAGGCCCCATGCAGTCAACATGCGGTTTATAAAGTATCTTAGTCGGTCGAAACATGACCACCTAGTCGATATTGGACATCGGCATATCCACTCGTAACTTGTTGACCACCCTTGTTCGAGCAAGCTGTGTCATATCTTATATCGCCCACGCCTTCGTGTCAAACTTCATTGGCTCTGGCTATAATAATTCTGATGTAGCGAAGTTTCACATATCCTTCCCTAGAACTGACCAGGTTGCTGTCTGCATGATGTGAGAAAACCCGACCATTCGTCCCCTATGTCTGATGCGCCAGTCATGTAGTAGACGATCACGTTGCACTGTATGTCGATATGAACTCGGCTACCGCATCCGGCCAGGACGCGTCCTTTCCTTCGGGCCGGGCAGGAACCTTCATAACCACTGGTTACATGTCTCCTTAACATGACTCCCACAAAATTATTACCTTGGTGCCTTCCTTTCTGGGCCGGATGTATTATGTTGTTTCTCTCTGAACATCAGGACGTGAATGCTTCCGCAATGAGAGGGCTTTTCTCGCCAAGAATGAGCTATCGTTGCCAACCCCACGGCACAGTCTACCATTCAACTTGCCTATTCCCCCTATTCCCCTATTCAAAAGTATGTTCGTGTCGCTTCATCGGTCTTCCTGTCGCCATTCTTGGTATCACAAGGAGTATATAGTTATACATGTCGGGAATCTGAGTATGAGTAACAGTACAAATGCCAGTCAGCACCGAATACCCTTGCTCGTGGTGGTTGACAAAGAACCCCATGGCATAAGCCAACCGAATCCCCTCGACGAGCGATGCATATGGTAAACGTATCCACTATGTCCGCCAACAGACCTTTTGGCAGATTAAAACCCAGCTTATTCTGGAGCGAGCCCGCCGTTCCGGCCCCGCGCACATATTTTTGTACTGTAACCACCATATTGAGTCCAACACGATTTCGGACTTGACCTGTACACCACGCTTCCACCTGTCAATTTTTGCCAGAGCTTACAGAACCCTTTGTAGAGAACGGAGTGGCGGTTGTTTCTTACGAGGTACTTATATGCGTTTGAAAGCGACGGCCTATCATTCTCGTCTCTATTGGAAACAGTATCGGCGGGCGAATTTGTGGTCCGTACGTTGTATTTGTGTGAGACCGAGGTTTCACACCCTCCAACTCTATGTGTAACTCTGGACCCTTGTCCGACACCCGCCGACCACGCTCTGGTTCGTACTGAAGAACTATCAATTGTTGCTCGGATCAACCAAGACCTCGTGTATCTTTGCATTATCGTCGTCACCTACGCGAACATTGCCTTTCACTGTTTGCTGACTTGGACATCGTTGCCAGTTGCGTTCCTTTTCTCGCACGGCCTCGGCCAACGCCTGGTCTTTGTCACTAACCAATTGTCGCATCAACTACTCCGGCAACCGAGGCTCGTCCTCGTTCCGAAAGACTTCATGTGCTATATTTACCTCTACGCACTGAGCCTCTTCTACTGGACCACGCGCATTCTCAGGTACAAACGTCCCCCCATTACATGTCCATTCTGTCCCAATCACTATCATCGCGTCAAGGGTGCTCCGCCCAAACCATCACATCCCCCAAACTCCAAAGAACGTTTATGTGATACACAAGGATTACCAATCGCATCACTTACCCGAGACTGATCGATGCCCTCCTTGGAATATGACCTCACATCCTCAATCACTGGCCTCGTATCGACAGGTAGCACCTCCTGGTACATATCCTCTGTGGTAGCATTTGTCGGCTCCTCTTCAATGAGCTCGTGGCAATCCTCTCGGCCACGGACTCTACCTGGCACTGTTTCTCTTCCGCAACTTCTACTCTACCTGTATTACAACCACTACTGAACTCCTTCTCAGCTGCCAACGTTAGAGCGTTGATCCCTGTCAGTCTGGTACATCCCTTTACTGAACTCGACTGTACATACGTAACAGTCTATTTAAAGAGTTTGAGTAAAAGTCAAATAGTATAAGGCGCGGAAACTTCCCTGCAATACTTCAAAAGCTATTTGTATGAAACAACATTTGAACCATACAATGTGAAAAAAAATAACAGACGAGACCTCTGGGGAAGTAATGGAAAGTAATGTTCAATGTGTGTCAGTAAATGTAGAGAAACTTGCTGAATTTTTTAAGAAAGATGTTGGCAGCAATTTTCTTGAAGCTTATACTAAACTTCTCGGCACGTTGCTGAAAGATGTGTCAGAAATTCATAATATTAGATCAATGACATTGTTCAATGAAAGTAATGCTGAATGAGAGACCACAGGTCTCAGGCCAGAATATACAGCAAGAACCCATCTTTGATCTATGGAAGTCATTAGAGATAGCTTACTCCCGAGAGCTAAGTCATCAGAGTTAGCTCACTCCCAAGAGCTAATCAAGTTGCTCAAATTACTCTTAAGAGTTGAGTTATCACTTAACTGACTTCCGAGAGCAGATTAAGCTTCTCAACCGATTCCCGAGAGTGGATTAAGCCTGCCAACCGCAACATTCTAATAGTAGCTGCGGTTCGATGTGAGTCACAACCTATGCGGAAAAGCATCATGTGATCAGCATGAGATTTAGTTGCAGGGAAGTTGAAATAGAAAAGCATCGAAGTGTTAAAGTTTTCCGCATAAGATTTCTCATACTGACCATATGAGTTTTTACCCTGGCCAAGGTGAGGTCAGAAATAAGTACATACATTTGCACTTTATTTAAAGTCTACTACATTGTACTCTAACACTGAAGCTGCAGCTGCAGCAAGATGCGCTACTGTGACTGAAGAATATATGTTCAAGGATAGTGAGAAAGGTCATAAGACAAGTTGAGGATGAGGACGAATCTCAACCACAGAACAACATGTATACATAATAACTTGAAGTGAATAATGCCACAAACACCATAATATAAACATGTATGAGACAAAAGACCTATCTTGCAAGATGTCCAAGCAGAAGAGATTGAACATCCTAAACTCAGGGCATTAATACGTAAACTTTGCAACACCTGTGGGGAATGTGAAAACAACCAGAACATTAAAAGCGATATGGTTTCACACCACTAAAACGGTTTAAAAAAGATGAACATCATGGCACTGATTAACTATTGAGACCCAGTTAAGTTGCCCATGTCCGAGCATACAACGTCACAGTTATGTCTGCCATTTTTTAACTTATAGCTTCAAGGTAGAATATCTTGTGCGCGTCAAGCACCAAGACTATACAAAAAAACTCGGAAGTCATATATACTGTATATATTGACCATGGTGGTTAGCAATTTTGACGATGGACAACTGCCTAGAGTTTTGCGAACACGAAACCACCGCAACGACTTCACTGTCCGGCATGTGCCATATACGAGGAATACCACACGCTGACCTCAGAATCAAGATACCAATGAAACTAGATACAGATATAAGAAAACATACATACACGGCCAGTGAGAAGACTATAAAGGTCATTGGCTCTACCAATTTTAATGCGTTCGAACCATGATGGATGATGCTCTCGCGCATTACTTTAGAGAAAGAAGAAGTGCACTACAAGAACCATATGAGTCACAAACCAACTACTGATATGTAATGGTTAGAAGGGTAAAGCGAGTATACGAACCACTTCTATGAGAAATGATGAACAAATACTTAACTTAAACGTTGGGATAGTAAGTACAACGTACAAGTGAGTTGCTTATCCCGAGTGTGCGTAAAATATTTTGTGTGACTTATGTATCCTTTATGATGATATCCCGGTCTCATATCGATGTTTGAGAATATCGTGGTATCCTTCATTCTTCTAAATCCGGTAATCTTTGGTGATCGGAAATACGAGTTGGTTCAAAAGCGTCTATATGGCTCATATCTAAGAATAACCGTACTTTTTGTCAATGTCCCATCAGAATTGTACTGGTCTACAGCTAAAAGTACTAGGGCAACTGAATGTCCTATCAGAATTGAACTGGTCTACAGCTAAAAGTGGAGTGCGTTCATAGTTTACTTCTATACTCAATCATCCAATCAGCCTTTAGCTTCATCAATGTCAGCTTGTTCATGACAATATGAAATAAAATTTGGTATCGGACACTTAAGTTTCGAGACGTTACGACAAAATCATCACTTATTATAATATTTCCGATACAACCTCAGTTCGGTACCTAGAAAGGCATAAATATAAGAACTGATTCATGTCAAACGTGTCATATATTGATGACACTTATATATTCCTCTGATTACTCCACACTTACTTGTGAACATAACTAATATCAGTGACATATGCAAGATATATAACCCACATCAAAGGACAAATAAAGCCAATCTATACTGGTTCTAAATGGTTATACAGGTTATGGGCCTACATGCTTAACCTTTCTTAGTCTACCCTATATAGTTTCTTTATTCTATTACATTCCCTTCCCATTTAGATACCTTCACAAAGCTCAATCCTTTCCGGCACAACAATCTCAGGTTTACATAAAATACACCTCGCTCATCATGGCACCCGTCGAAGTCTTCACTATTCCTCCTGACTTTTCCTCCCTTATTGCCGCTCGTGAATTTCGTGATACGAGTTGGCCTGGTTGTCCGCCTTACACTTCACTACAAGAGGCCAATACACGCCTCCTTAGCATTCACGACCTGCTTTCTGACTTCAATCTCACGGCACGTGACATTCCCGTCAGTACCGCCCAAATTCTTGCTCACCTTGTCGTCGCTCGCACTACCGTCAACCAATTAAAGAAACAAGGCGACCAAGACCTTGAAGAGGCTAACAAATACAAACCCAACGCCATCAACCTTGAGTTTGATCTCAATCAACTTCGCGACCTTCACGCCAGAAACGAACGTGAACTTGACCTCCTTCAATCCCGTCTCGATACATGCCAAGTCAAACTCGCCCATACGGAAGATCTTCTCAACTTCGCTGTCTAGTCCAGTCATACTACAGCTGATCTTCAGGCTCAAATTCGTCAACTCAATCAAGATCTCAGGGCCGCTCACGACCAAATTGACACCCTCGACCACGTTCGCAAATCGCCCATCTGCCCCCTGAACATCCTGACATCTCAGTCGTCGCTTGTCCCAAATTTAAAGACAACTACACTCGCACCAAAGTTCAAGACCACACCAACTTCGGCAACTGGATCGTCGGACTTCGTATGCAAGCCGAACACTTTGGTGTCCTACATCGCTCACATCCACAACGCAATGATCCCAGTGTTGGCGGCAGCCCTGGTATGCTTGCAGATGCAAAATGTCGCCGTATATTCATCCACTTCATTAACGAGCCACTCCTCGATTCCATTTACAAATCACACATGTCTAAACCCCCTTCCAAATTCTTCCGCCACATTTGTGTCACTACAAGCACCGGTGGCCACGGTCGTTTCTGGACCGCCATGCAGAAACTCGTCAACTTTACCGCCACAGGTTCCCCAGACACCATTCTTCAAGCTCTCGAAGTTATTCGACAGCAACTCCTTGATGTCGGCGAAGTCATTCCTGGCCAATATTTGGTCTGCTCTCTTCTATACAGTCTTGGTGACGACTATAAGCTGCTCCGTTCTGATGTATTCACTTGCAAGCTCGACGACCTTCAAATTGATGACGTCTACACCAAGGTACCACTTCGATGTTTCCACTTCTGTATCTGGCCTTCATTGCGTTCACTACGCCCTTCCTTTATTTACTCTCACCTCTCGCACTGATACTCCTTCACGTCGCAATCGCCCTTGTCCGATTTGCAAGACCTCCGGCCACGGTATCTTTGCTTGCCCCGACTCTGTTTGCCGTCGTTGCGGTTCTAGTGACCATAGGCAACAAATGCCCCGTTGATCGCGCCACTCTCACGTGCACTAATTGCTCTCGTCCTTCCAATTGAAATAACACTCAGCCCACAATGGTTCTCTCGCTCTTCGCCCATCCTCCACACCCCCTACAGGCCACTATCGCATCCACACAGGTATGCATCGATAGGGACCCACAACCCGCTCCCAATCCCTTATTGACTCCGGCGCCATAATTAATATTCGCACTTCTTCTGATGGTGGGTTCTAAATGGCTAAACACAATATTCGTAGTTGAATTAGTAATTACGTTCACACTGCTTTCTTATGAGATCCTTTGACTTCTCTGCAAAATGTAGGATCGTTTCCAGTATAGTTTGAGGAAGTTTGTACACAGGCTATAACAAGTAGTCGTCTGATCAATCTTCTGTAGATGAATGTTGATTAGTCAACCTGCTTTTTTTCTGCCTATCGACAGTAAATCACTCACACCTACTATCATGTCATAGTCTAGGACTTGTTAAAAATAAAATCTTCGTGACTACAGATATCTGATCCGCCATGTCTCGATACACTATTTCTCTCTCGTTAGCAAGTTTAATATAGTAGGATCTGACTTACGAGCCACATCTACTATATTACGTAGTTTATATGTGAAATTTACAAGCCCGGATCTATCACTGACAGCTTGTTCATGACAATATGAAATAAAACTTGGTATGGGACACTTGAGTTTCGAGAAGCTCACTCTGGTCAAGTCTAGACTCGCATATCCGTTGTTGAATTAGTAATTTTGTTCACACTGCTTTCTTATGAGACCCTTTGACCTCGCTGCAAAATGTAGGATCGTTTTCAGTATAATTTGAGGAAATTTATACACAGGCTATAATAAGTAGTCGTCTGATCGATTTTCTGTAGATGAATGTTGATTGGTCAACCTGCTTTTTTTCTGCCTATCGACAGTAAATCACTCACACCTACTATCATGTCATAGTCATAGGACTTGTTAAAAATAAAATCTTCGTGACTACAGATATCTGATCCGCCATGTCTCGATACACTATTTATCTCTCGTCAGCAAGCTTTAATATAGTAGGATTTGACTTACGATCCACATCTGCTATATTACAAAGCCTATATGTAAAATTTGCAAGCCCGGATCTAATAGATATTTTATTTTATGCTCATCAAGTCATACATCAAGAATGATACGCTCATCTGTGAGCATGTTCATTTGTCGTAGAGACAGGACCCGGTATGTCGGTCACATGACTTTCACTCTAGGTTGAACCTTACATTACTGCCTGTGGAACCCTGCACAGTCTGCTTCACATAGTGCTTACAAATAGTATTGTGTCGATCGTTCCATCTTCTATTCGAATCACATTGTGGATCATTTAAATACAAGATGTCTTTCTCAGCATTATTTATGAACATAGACGTCCCATCTCTTATTTGGTTCGTATTGTGTCATCATTCTAATACAATTTGCCTTCTTAAGATTCTTTACCACACAATACTCGGGCTAAAAACTGATACAGGTGGTGGTACCACTTTATAATTTGAAGCATACACTACCCCGCACAGGGGATGAGCCGAGCTCAGTAGGTTTCGGTCCTGAGATTTTGATAAATTCATATCGCAGCTCAGTTTCGTATTTTATTTGTTGAAATAAATATGTATCCAAATTTATAGTTTTTAGGATTTACGGACTAAAGACCGACTTTGATTGGCTCCGACCAAGCGTGGTATTAATTGGCACACACTGTTTTGTTCGAGAGCACTAATTTCCACCCCAGAATATAGTTTTCCAATTTATCAAAATCATGACTTAATCACGCCTCACACAAGAGTATTATATCCCCTGCGGGGTTGATTAGGGTCGGCTTCTTCGTGATTTGTCGCAAACTTGTGAGCATCGTATTGTTGCCCATTCTTATCTTACACATCATCTATGTCCCCCTTATGTTGACCCGCCATATAAAAAAAAGAGTCATCGACCATTGCCGGATCTTCCATTCGTGTCGACGGTTTGCATCTTGGCCGTATTATGGGGTTTCACCACTTAAAGTAGAACGCTTTAAAAAGGGTTGATCTGTTCTCGAGTAAGATCCCGTTCGAGAAAGATCGGCGAGTTTATATTGCCATTATTCGATTCTTCAACTGAAATCTCTCATACCGTATCCGGATACGACTGTTGGATGCCTGCGTACAATATTTCCTTATCTCTCTGATGTCGACTGAAAGATTATACCATACCACACACATCTGCAAGCTCTCCTCGGACATGTTATCGTGTAAGCTTGCGTCAGCTGCGTATGCAAACACTAATAGGTAGTGAACGAAAGGTTCTATTTTATCTGGTGGTATCACAATGACACCAAACATCTGGACGGGTGTTCACTGATAAGAGCTGTACGATCATCGCGTCTTTGATTTCGTCGCTTCAGCTTTCATATGATCTTGCGGAGTGATATTTGCTGTCAGTAAGCATGATTTGACCAAGTTTTTAATGTTCTAGATAAGTTTGCCAAACTTTCGGTACAAATAGTATACTGTCGGTCTTTCTTGATGACCTTAATATTTAGCAAGCAATAGGTACAGGTTCGCCTCGTCACCCTTGCCTGTCTCCTATACGAGTTTGGCATTTGTTTCGGCCTGTTACGTCCTATCTGTAATGCTTTCAATCCGTGCTTGGTTTTGGGAGAGAATCGGAGCTGAGTAGAGAATCGGAGCTGAGTAGACTTATTTGGTGCTGGCCATGCAGACATGACTCGTCATTTTCTGATCCATGTTCTACATTTCCTTTCGCCTCTCCTCGAATCGCGCTTGGCCCTAGGGAAGCTCTGAATCGAGTAGACTTGTTTGCTACAGACCAGGTCATGCCTCAGCATCGTTTCCTGATCCATGTTCTACATTTCTTTTCACCCGCTTTCCGAGGAGTGAGATAGACGAGATTGTCTCTTCCGACGGCTGCAGATAGGGTATTTTCGCGTACGGCTTTTACGAGGCCAGCATTTTTTTTACTACCTTTGCTCACGAACAGTCAGTGATTCATAAGCCGCTATCGCATGAACTAGCGGATTGTGGTCGAAAATTAGCGCTGGGGATTTTTTAGATACCTCATGATGGTATCCATTCCAGACTGGTAAAGGTCTCCTGTTCCCCGGTTATCAAATTTTGAGGTGCCCCGGTACCGGTGTAAACTGTTTGCTTTTAGATACCATGAAGTCTGAGTCTGTGAACAATTTTGATACAAACAGCCTTATGCATGTATGCATGATATACCTCGGCGACACTTATCCATCAGGTATATTGTTTTGCGGACATCTGAAAACATGCTTTGTCTGGTCGTGCGAATCGCCATTGCTAAGGCAGTTCTCTCCGGAATCACACTCCGCATATGTTCGTCCTCCCTACGCAGCTCCTCATCAATTTGTCCATAGAATCTTAACTGGACACACTTTCATATTAAAGGACATCTAGGAGCAACCATTCAGAGTACTATCCGATTCCAGTACATCATCATGGTGATCTAATCCTCTATATCAGATTCTATATTAATGTATTCATCATCGGCCTTCTTGCTCTCGCTGTCCTCGAAGTCAATTATCTTCAACATTGTCTGACACTTCCGGTATCGGTCCAACAAATGGCACCTCACGATGCTAGATTTATTTTTGACGAGCGCACATTCTGCTTTCTAAAACAGTATAGGCGTATCAACTAACTCCATAATTGATATATACACATTTAAATCAATGTGTTATTTACACTCCAACTTCATAACATGGAAACAGTTTGAATATTTTTTCATTGCTCATGTCATTACATCAATGGCCATCCCCGGCAATAATTGACGAAACATCTTTTCCTATTTATCTACCATCGCTGACATATTTTGTCACATTAAATCGACTCGAATTGAAATAAATAATATTATTTTTATTGACAATCAAAGACTATTCTCGATAAGCATTCAGGCGCAACAACGGACTCCAAATTTGATGTGCGCACCACGCGAGTTGAATTGTCCCACAAAATCAAATAGGAAGAATATTATCATTGGTTTCTCCGTTAGCTATTATGTCTACTTGTACAAACAGAACGCTACATTATGATGAGAATCTCATGTATTATTCAACTAAATGTTAGGTGAAATCCAACATTCATTTAATTTGCGACATAATTATCATAGTATTTAGAAATCAGGTACAGTATGCGGGCATCGAGAGCCAATAGAAAACGATGCAAGAAATGGCATAATTCTGTGATAAATCTATAATTACGACATGTAGGAAGAAAATAAAGACTATCTGAAAACACGTATTTAAAGCTTTAAAGCATACAAAGCCATTTCTATTATATGCGTGTCACAAATTTTCTAAACATGTACTAACTAACCTACATACTATATATATACAAAATAAACATGGGAATGCTTCATGCTAGATTCACAACATGAACCAACGGGGTTATCTTCTCCCAGTGGCAAACATTGAAATTGTACACAGTCGATGACAAACGCAATAAATGGAAACCTGTATGACCTCAGATCCAGAACAAATAGTCCGAAACCCTTTGGCAATAGGACTAATAATATTTATTTCAGTTTGGAGTAAATTATAGTGTCTACATACGCATCAGGCTTCATATTCGTGGGAAATATTCTGGGAATGGACAAAATCGTACAAGAGTAGGTATGTAGCCACAGATGGGGTCACAGTCATATATATAAACGAATATCCAACAAGATCGTCAGATATTCACTACCAGTGTCATAAGCAACATATCCGCATGAAGTAGTCGGTATTGCCCTGAAAGGTTAGGAATACGCTTACTGAGACTAAAGCCCATGACGAACGTCTGGAGAGAGGAATAGAACTGAAAAACTCACAACTGATAGATAAGCCTACATAACTGAACCCATAGGAGAGTATATGCGGAAGACCAAACAGTTTAAAGTACCAGAATGGATATGCCACTCCAAACCACAAGTCACCGCTGATGTTTTATCCGGGTGTAACTATTGAAGTACTACTCTTAGCTGTTGTGCATAGGTGTATTAATAGTTTGTGAACGACGTCAGTTTGAGAATAAAAACAATAAAATATCGATCGTGACGAGCCTGTAGTATAGTTTGTTCCCGACAGATTATGTTTGCATGTTTTCGTGAATCTTCAAATCTCGAGGTATCCGTATAGAGTGTAAAATCAGATAACACTAATATAGAATTCTTAAACGAATAACACTATAGTATATTCTAAAGTTGGGAGACTCAATAGTGAAAAGTAGATGGGTTTTCAAGAGAAAATAGTGTTCGATAGATAATGAATATGTACAAGACAGAGACTCAGACTCGATAGAGAACAGGCATGAGAACAACCAAAAAGAGCACAACAATCTGCTGGTCAATAGGAAAAGTTGAGTATCGCAGAGCAAGACGATCTACTGTTAAAAAAAGAAGAGTTTTCTCGGCCAGTCAAATAAGATGTGCCCATAAATGCCCTAAATGGCTACACTTGGGTGTTTTACTCTAGTCACTATACAATTTCTTCTCAGGGCTTTTGTTTTTATATCGAAAAGTGGTCCGAGCAGACGTACTCTTCCAAATTACCATGCAAAAATGCAGTTTTGACATCGAACTGCAATACATCCAAGTTCTCAGATGCAGCGATAGCCAAACATGCACGCACAGTCTCTTTTGTGACTACTGGTGACGATGTCTCCACAAAATCTCGACCATACTGTTGTGCAAATCCCTTCGCACACAGGCGGGCTTTATGTCGCACAACTGCTCCGCTTTCATCACGTTTGAGAGTGAGAACCCACTTGAGTCCCAGAGGCTTTGTCTGGGCATTGCAGCGCTGCTGAAGTTTCCAAACCTTCATCTTCAGCATTGAACATAGTTCGTCTCTCATCGCTGCGCGGAAGTGCTTCTCATCAGCAGATCCAGTCAAGTCTTTGAAGGACAATTCATCATCGGCCAGAAAACCGAAGTTAGATTCTTCATGATCTCGTTTACGATCTCGTCGAAGTTTCGAAGTTTGTCGAGGTGGGGTTCCACTTGATTGACGTTCACGTTTTCTCTCCGAGTCCAAGTCCGTACGAGCCTTAGAGCTGATCCGTGGGGACATCATGTCATTGGCTCGGTCGCGTGTACGATCTACGCGGGTTTTCAATCGCCTGTCACCTCTCGTAGGTGTCTGCTTACCAGGCAAATCACGTTTCTGGTGATTGAGTAGGCGAGCATAACCAGGATGTTCACCGGGTCCTGATTCATCACCTCCATCAGTAGATGATTCATCCATAGTAACATCATCGTCGGCGGCATCATCCATGGGACCATCTCCATCACTATCCGTATCTGATTCTGACGCTGAAGTATCCTTGTTGCCATCATTTGCTCCTACCTCATCGTAAATACTATCATCGTCACTCTCATAATTGTTGACTTTGACCCTTTCAACGTGACTGGCAATCGTGGGGTCAAGGCGATAATCTCAACTATTCACAACGTGCTTTGTCTCTAGGTTGTAAATTCGCATACTGCCGCCAACAGTATCATAAAGGCTAGGACCTAGTAAAATACCTTTCAGACTCTTATTGCCGAATTTCTTGTTATGTTTTCCTGTCAAGAAATATACTTTCGCACCAAAAGGAATTGTTGTCTGCGACAAATCAGGTTTAACTCCTGACCATAGTTCCGCCCGCGACTTAGTTCCACCTCGTTGTGGCATTACATTGATCAACCAACAAGCATAGGTAACCACTTCAAGCCAAAACTCATCGCCCAGTCCAGCCTGCAGTAGAAGAACCCGGGCCATTTCGATCAGGATTCGATGCGCACGCTCACATCTTCCATTATGCTCAGGCGTACGTGCTGCCGTCAAACTCTGCTTTATGCCTCTTGCTGATAGCATAGACTTCCGAGCCTTCTTCGGGAATCGCTTCAACACTGCAAATTCAGTGTCCAGCAAGTGACGCATTGCAGCAGTCGCATCACTCTTGTGGAGACATCGTCACCAGTAGTCACAAAAGATAATGTGCGTGCATGTTTGGCTATCGCTGCATCTGAGAACTTGGATGTATTGCAGTTCGATGTCAAAGCTGCATTTTTGCATGGTAATTTGGAAGAGTACGTCTGCTCGGAGATCCCCACTGATTTCGTGGAATCAGTCGGTGATTTACTAGGTGACGAGGATCACCAGTTGATTAAGGAGGGTGCTATTTGTTGAGAATCATATTGTCAAAGGTGAATGATGTTTGAGTGTTGGACTCAGACCTAGTCCATCGAGGAACCAATTATCTACGTATGTTTCTGTATGTTGTATTTACGAATGTGTTTCGTACGCCGATTGTGTTTGACGTATTATATGTGTAATTTTGTTACAAGTGTCATTTGATAGGAAATGTTATTCCCTTTCATATGACACCTTATTCAAGTTGTTTGAGTGAATATTCATTGAGTTATGAGCCTTAGAAGTTTAAGTGTATTTATAGAAATTGTGTTTGTAATTTTAGAGATGGAATCTGAAATAGACCGCGCACGTCCGTTGGAATTTCTTGGCGCAGGAAATTTTCGAGCCGAGAGGGCCGTTCAATTTTGACGAAAAATAGTATAAATACGTAGTACAAAAGTAAATAATGAGCACTTTCACAGAGTTGAAAAATTTACAATGCATACGCCGATTGTTCTCTGATTATGTTCTCCAATTCAGCTTCATCGATTGAAGTGACGGATCCATCCACAAGTAGATCATCCTCGGCAAAGATGTCATCAGCGTCGAGTGCAGCACAGTTATCTTCATCTGTAGCTGAGATAGAGCCACCCTGATCTTCATAATCCGATGAAAAACTTCCAGATACATAGCAACCCGGGTGGAGCATCCAATTCATCATCAAATTTGCTCTCGGCATCGGAAGAATCATAATCGGTGGAATCTAATACCATCATCACTGTCGGAATCTCCGTCATCACCGATCGCCATCAGTCCAAATCCGAAATAGCCATTGTCATCATCATTCTCATCGTCGAGGTCTGGGCAGTCTTGTTTGATATGCCCTGGTTTCTTGCAATTCAAATACGCCATCTTACCACGACAATTAGCCCGGGCGAGTATGCCCGGGCTTAAGGCACTTGAAACAAGTAAGCTCCCGGCCATCTCTACTACCAAAGTCACCTCTTGATCGGTCGAAACCACCTCCTCGTCGACCCTTCTGGGCTTGGTGGTTACACTTGTGGTATCGTCCATTAGCATAAAGTCCGATGTCTTCCTCGTCGTTGTCATCATCGTAGATACCGAGTCCAGTCTCAAACACAATGGCGGCTTCCTTCACTTGCTCATAGCTGAATCGATTTCAGTTTGCAAACTTCGCATTCAAGTCAATCTTCAGCGGCGCAAACTGACGTGGAAGGCCCTTTATGAAGGATATGCGTTTCCGAATGTTAGTCAACTCATCCCCCTGACCTGCAAGCTGGCCAAATAGAATCTCACATCGGTCGGCGAGTTCAGCAACATTTTCTCCATCGTTCATCTTCATCCTATCTAACTTCTGAGTCAACGCGTCCAGAGTGTCCTCCGTCTGGCGGTTTATTGCGGAAGCGATCTGAGCCAAGGCAACTGCAGGGTTATCAGTGTTACGGACGTATCCAAGACAACTATCTTCAACGCACTGAACAATCATGGAGTAGGCAATTTCCCTCTCACGGTCTGTAGCGGCATTGAAGACGGCCTTTTCCTTCAGCTTAGCTTCCACTTCAACTTCCAGTTCGGGTAGCCGGTGGCATCCTTCAGTTTGGGCTCCACGTACTTCATCCTCTCGGTTTGGTGATCAGTGGTCTCTCTCTCTCTCAAATCAGCGCTCTCTAGCTCTCTCTCTCTCTCTCTCATCAGCGTTCTCTAGCTCTCTCTCTCTCTCGAATCAGCGTTCTCTAGCTCTCTCTCTCTCTCAAATCAGCGTTCTCTAGCTCTCTCTCTCTCTCTCTCTTTTCTCTCTCTCTCTCTTAGGCACTCGAGTCCTTGGTCTCCAAAAATTTCAAGCTTTTAGTCCCGTCCGCTGCTTCATGTAAATTTTTCAACTCTGTGAAAGTGCTCTTTATTTCCTTTTGTACTCTGTATTTATACTATTTTTCGTCAAAAGTGAACGGCCCTTTCGGCTCGAAAATTCCTTTTGCCAAAGAAAGTCCAACGGACGTGCGCGGTCTATTTTTTTAGATTCCATCTCTAAAAAATACAAACACAATTTCTTCAAATACACTTAAACTTCTAAGACTCATAACTCAATGAATATTCACTCAAACAACTTGAATAAGGGTGTCATATGAAAGGAAAAAGCATTTCCTATCAAATGACACCTGTAACAAAATTACACATTTAATAGGTCAAACACAATCGGCGTACGAAACACATCCGTAAACACAACATACAAAAGCATACTTAGGTAATTGTTTCCTCGATGGACTAGGTCTGAGTCCAACACTTAAACATCATTCACCTTTGACAATATAATTTTCTACACACGGCGTTTACAGATTCTGGTTGGGGCTTCTGCCTGTCCGCCCACTTGAAAATCACATACTGGCACTCTCACCACTCTGAATAATACGCCTGTACACTGGCGTAGTCAAGAGCAAAAGACTTTTAGTATTAGCTCTACAGAAGTCAAGTATATCGAGGTATCAAAGACTACCCGCGACATCGCGCGGGTCCGCAATATTCTCGATGCATTTTGACACACGCTTCCCCACCTTACACGTCTACATGTCTATAACCAGTTAGCAATTAAAGTTGCTCTTGGATTGGGCACCGCCAAAGGCCTTAAACACATCTATATCTGCGACTATGCAAATTGAAAATGATTGTTATTTTCAGCTACATCTACACACGAGAACCCAACTGACCTTCCTACCAAATGTCTCCAGTGACCGAAACATGAGTATTGTACACAACAAATACTCAACCCCCAAGAACTTCACTTTCTGATAACGCGAAAATCATAGATAGGTTTCTGGGGGTTATCGGAACAGATCAATCGTGCCCATCCAGGTTGAAACCTAACCTCCACATGTGTTCAATAATCGTGCCCACAATACAATTTTTACCAAGTTTATTATTATACAAATATACGATTATAGTCGCAAATGAACTCAATGAACTATGTTTACAGTTTTCTACTTTCAAAAGGCGAATAATTTTTGGCTGTTATGAATATAGCTGGCAGTTGTGGTAGCATGACTGATTGGTGCTATAATGCTAAGTGTGTTTAGCAAATCGTACCACACTCACGGAAGTGTGCGTGAATAGCCAGTCCATGACACCGCGCGACTAAATATTGAAACATACTTCAGGCATAATATTGTCAGTTAGTTCATCGGTTGTCAAAGTAAACAAGTTTCCTAAGGGTAAGAGCCCTATACCAGGTTTCTCTCACAGAACCTCCAGTCAACGAGGGCATTTAATTGCCCTGATCGGATTACTTCAATATTTTGGAAGTAACGATTGTAGAAAAATCATATTGTCAAAGGTGAATGATGTTTAAGTGTTGGACTCAGACCTAGTCCATCGAGGAACCACTTATCTAAGTATGTTTTTGTATGTTTTGTTTACGAATGTGTTTCGTAGGCCGATTGTGTTTGACTTATTAAATGTGTAATTTTGCTACATGTGTCATTTGATAGGAAATGCTTTTTCCTTTCATATGACACCTTATTCAAGTTGTTTGAGTGAATATTCATTGAGTTATGAGTCATAGAAGTTTAAGTGTATTTGAAGAAATTGTGTTTGTATTTTTAGAGATGGAATCTAAAAATAGACCGCGCACGTCCGTTGGAATTTCTTTGGCAAAAGAAATTTTCGAGCCGAAAGGGCCGTTCAATTTTAACGAAAAATAGTTTAAATACAGAGTACAAAAGGAAATAAAGAGCACTTTCACAGAGTTGAAAAATTCACATGCAGTATACAAGTTCTAGCTTGAACCTGATGCACTTAATTTGCGATGCTCTGATGAATGCCTATTAAAACACAAATATACTTAATGAATAAATACTTGCTTTGCATTAAAGAATATCAGATTAAGATTTGTCCCACTTGAAACATGGTATCGTAACTATAAATTCAAACCGAAAATACTTACCTTTTTCTTTTATCTACGAAGTACGAAGACATATTTGGAAAACAACTATCAGAGAGCTCTTTGAATCTGTTCCAGTAGGGCTCATTCTCTTTGCTCGCTGTCGAAATAGCTAACAACTCCAGATGACCATTAGCATTCTGTGGTGAGAAACTGAAGTACACCGCCGGAAACAGTATTCATATGTGCCGCATTAAAGGCACCCCATCTTGGTAGATATTTGTGAACTTGCTTCATGTCACCAAGTGCTAAGTAGATTCCGTCGTACATAGGAATATCGGTTTCTACGTAGGAACATATAGTTTTATACTCTATGAATGTAGTGTCTGGGACCTTCATAAGAATATCTCTTACAGAGTCTACTAGCTGCAAATGTTTTATGTGATCCAACAACGTACGGGTTGATACTGTTCTCTTATACCCTTTCAATTGTGATGGTTTGAGTATCAACCCTGCATGCGCTTGTAAAGCAGAATCAAGATGATTGACTGCCTTAGATTGTGAGACAGTATACTTGTCTAGCACTTTCAAAGTTTCGCCGGTTTTGAGTATCTTCATGTAGTACCCTGCAAATAAAACAGTAATAGAGTCAGGTTGGCAAAGTCCGACTACATCAATTTGGCATGAACAGTGCTAACACAAAATATATACAAACAAAATCCCAGTAATACGATATATTTTTGATACCTCTTTTACGGGTTCGTTGGTAACTTTTCGCTGTACAAGTATGATTTGTCTCCTCTTTCGTATGTCGATACAGCCCTTTTTCTATTTGTTTAGCTGAGAACCAAACATTCCAGCTATCTTCAGCATTAGGGTTTACTTTCATAACTACACGCGTAAGATTAGTAGTTAGAATTTGAGCAATGGTTATTCAATGATAAAGAGATTTGTTAAGACTGCTACCACTACGACTAAGACCAGGTCTTGCGACCACTATGACTGCGATTGTCGCCTGCGACAAGCAAGGCTGAGGCTCTCGCCTGCGACCGCTAAACCTGCCGTTTTCGCCTGCAACTCGTCTTAAGTCTGACGCTCTCGCCTGCTATATATATATATATATATATATATATAGCAGGCGAGAGCGTCAGACTTAAGACGAGTTGCAGGCTATATATATATAGCAGGCGAGAGCGTCAGACTTAAGACGAGTTGCAGGTGAAAACGGCAGGTTTAGCGGTCGCAGGCGAGAGCCTCAGCCTTGCTTGTCGCAGGCGACAATCGCAGTCATAGTGGTCGCAAGACCTGGTCTTAGTCGTAGTGGTAGCAGTCTTAACAAATCTCTTTATCATTGAATAACCATTGCTCAAATTCTAACTACTAATCTTACGCGTGTAGTTATGAAAGTAAAGGTTTATATTCACCTTTGACAATATGATTTTTCTACAGCATCGGCCTTAGGATTAGCCAACTTTCTTCACGAGCACCTACCAAACTTTGCAGAGGTAGTTACCCCGCTCCGGAAATTTGTAAGAATGAGGCCTAAGGAAATCATTGGGTACAGCTGGGAACAGAGACACCAGTAAGCTTGGGATGCCATGAAGCAAGCCATAGTTGAGGCAGTAGTGTTGAAATTTCCCGTCGACGAAGTACCTTTACAACTCGAAACGGATGCAAGCGACTACAGTATTGGAGGTGCATTGTTCCAGACCATAGAAGAGAAGAAGCAATACCTAATGTACTTCAGCAAGACTCTCAACGCAGCACAGCGCTATAACGCAACACCCATGAAGGAGTTATTGGCCTTGGTATATGGTCTCACACACTTCCGGGATCATCTCCAAGGTCAACGCTTTTCATTGTTGACTGATCACAAGGCTTTGGTGTATATGAACACATAGCTAAAGCTGAATCCGATGCTACAACGATGGCATCACATCATAGTGTCTTTCAATTTCACTATCTCGCACATCCCCGGTATAAAGAACGTGCTACCAGACGTGTGGTCTAGGCTTCATGAAGGAACTGTTGAGACTGAGGACCCGGAGGTACTATATGCAGAATGTTGGCAACTTTTTCCAGATTACTTTGAGCAAGCGCAACGGATCATGGTTGAGAATAATGTCGATGTCTTTGCTTCGCAACAGGATCACCATTTGCCACGCTACTACACCGACGATGACAGGGGTGGAGCGTTTGCACATTGTTGGAAAGATATAGACGAATGGATGAACCCACCATGGAGATTAATCCATAGAATGTTGCGCAAGATACGATCAGAGAGGGCCACATCTACGGTGTGTCTACCGTGGGCGCCCCGCGAGCCTTGGTTCCACTTATTCAAGTTGCTTCTACAAAAAGACCCAGTATTAGTTCCAAGGACAGCCCACTCCTTCCTCAAATACGCAAAGTATGCGAGTGGCAAGACACCGTGGGGTCACACAGTCATTGCTAGAGTAGATCCACGCAATGGTTACAGCCTTCCAGCGATGTTTTCAGCACGATTAGGATATGCCGAATCGTCCTCAGTATCGAAAGTCACCCCATTAGATACGTCTCGGCTAGTATCGATCGCTACCTCGGAAGTAGCCATGACGGATTCTTCAGATGAGGAAGAGATAAACCGTCGCACACAGCTCACCTTGTGTCAGCATGAGATTGGGCATCATGAGCAGAGGATACAGTTGCTGAACTACAGCAGAACGGACATTTGTGGCCTAACGCTCTGGAACTTGCACAAACAGTTAGGAGAAACTGTCGCACATGTTTAGGACAGAGAGTGTTACGAAAGGGATTTCACCCGATGATTAATATAACGGCAAAGTATCCGTGGGATCATATTCAAGTCGACATGATTCCAATGCCACTAGTTTCAGCAGCAGGATATCGATATATATTGCACGTCTTGGATATAGCAACGGGGTACTCGATATTAAGAGCAACGGCCACAAAATCAGCAGAAGTGGTGACATCGAAACTTATGGAGGTGTTTGGGGAACATGGTTTTCCCAGGAAAATCCAAACAGACGAGGGAGGCGAGTTTTCGAACAAGAATGCTAAACTAATAACTCAAGAAGTTGGAGTGATGCATGCGAAGTCGCCACCATATCGTCCTCAGGTTCTAGGAGCAGCGGAGAGAAGACACAGAGACATACACGAAGGAGTTCGCAAGCTATGTGAATCTTTACCTACGGCATGGGATGTCCGACTACCACTTATTATACTGTGCCAGAACCTCCGAATATCTCGGCGACACAAGACAGCACCATTCAGTGCTTACTTCGGTCGCCGTTATGTTCCGTTTGCTGACTTCACGGATGACCTTCCGGGGAATCAGCCAGTCACCAATGAGGCTTGGGCACACCGGCTGGATCATTTGCACGACACTATCTTGCCGACGCTTTACAAGGTCACGCAGAAATACGCAGACACACTATCCAGGCAGTTTGACCGCCTCCATGCTTACGATTTTATCGCCTTTCAACCAGGGGATGTGGTAATGGTACGGTCCGAAGGTCGCACAATCAAAGCAATGCGACCAATATTTGGACCATACGTTGTCAAAGCCAGACAGGGACAAGGATATTAACTGACACACAAGAATGGTTTACTTCCAGATACTTTCAAAGGCAAACCAGTTAGAGTGTAACCTTTGCGATTAGTCCATAGAGCCACCAAAACCCTTTAGAAGATCATATGTGGCAGGATAGGTCCTCGTTCCTTACATCATTCGACATAGACAGAATGATTGCACAGGAAATACAGAATACTTGGTTTGCTGGCGGGAAGGTGATCCAACTTGGGAGTCAGCCGAAGCTTTTGACGATCCGAATGATATCGCTGTATACCACAAAGCCGAGCAAACTCGACAGAAGAAGAAAGCGGCACAACAACATTACTTCCAACGTTACATTGATGAATACTAGATATCTATCATCTACCTCCGGATAAGAGTTTGTCTCTCCTCGTGAGATTTCACTACGGTGTAGAGGCGAACGACGATTCCACAACTCGAGCTTATAGGCGAGTATAACTCCAGCGTATACCCTAGCTTATGGGGGGGGGGTGAAAACATGCCAGCACAGCCGGGATGATTTTAAAGACCAGTTTCCAAGGCACGAGCTTACTCAGCAGAAGGATTTTCACTAGTTTCTATCTATATATTTTTTGCAACTTACACTACTAGTTTTATAGGTTTTAATTTTCAATTTACAATCACTGGTGACGCTTGAGCTTGAGGGGAGTGTAGTGAAAGTCCCCTTAAAACCACTATTAGTGTGGAGTTAGAATTAGTTTACAATTAATTCACACGAGGTGAATTATTTGTAGACCACGTAGACAATCAAATATAAGAATAAATACAGTAGGTTTAGTATCGTATTTTTTGATGTGTTTTACTACTATATATATATATATATATATATATATATATATATATATATATATATATATATATATATATATATATATATATATATATATATATATATATATATATATATATATATATATATATATATATATATATATATATATGTATATTATGTATATATTATATATATATATATATATATATATATATATATATATATATATATATATATATATATATATATATATATATATATATATATATATATATATATATATATATATATATATATATATATATATATATATATATATATATATATATATATATATATATATATATATATATATATATATATATATATATATATTATATATATATATATATATATATATATATATATATATATGAGGCGAGCGTCAGACTTAAGACGAGTTGCAGGCGAAAACGGCAGGTTTAGCGGTCGCAGGCGAGAGCCTCAGCCTTGCTTGTCGCGCAGGCGACAATCGCAGTCATAGTGGTCGCAAGACCTGGTCTTAGTCGTAGTGGTAGCAGTCTTAACAAATCTCTTTATCATTGAATAACCATTGCTCAAATTCTAACTACTAATCTTACGCGTGTAGTTATGAAAGTAAACCCTAATGCTGAAGATAGCTGGAATGTTTGGTTCTCAGCTAAACAAATAGAAAAAAGGGCTGTATCGACATACGAAAGAGGAGACAAATCATACTTGTACAGCGAAAAGTTACCAACGAACCCGTAAAAGAGGTATCAAAAATATATCGTATTACTGGGATTTTGTTTGTATATATTTTGTGTTAGCACTGTTCATGCCAAATTGATGTAGTCGGACTTTGCCAACCTGACTCTATTACTGTTTTATTTGCAGGGTACTACATGAAGATACTCAAAACCGGCGAAACTTTGAAAGTGCTAGACAAGTATACTGTCTCACAATCTAAGGCAGTCAATCATCTTGATTCTGCTTTACAAGCGCATGCAGGGTTGATACTCAAACCATCACAATTGAAAGGGTATAAGAGAACAGTATCAACCCGTACGTTGTTGGATCACATAAAACATTTGCAGCTAGTAGACTCTGTAAGAGATATTCTTATGAAGGTCCCAGACACTACATTCATAGAGTATAAAACTATATGTTCCTACGTAGAAACCGATATTCCTATGTACGACGGAATCTACTTAGCACTTGGTGACATGAAGCAAGTTCACAAATATCTACCAAGATGGGGTGCCTTTAATGCGGCACATATGAATACTGTTTCCGGCGGTGTACTTCAGTTTCTCACCACAGAATGCTAATGGTCATCTGGAGTTGTTAGCTATTTCGACAGCGAGCAAAGAGAATGAGCCCTACTGGAACAGATTCAAAGAGCTCTCTGATAGTTGTTTTCCAAATATGTCTTCGTACTTCGTAGATAAAAGAAAAAGGTAAGTATTTTCGGTTTGAATTTGTAGTTACGATACCATGTTTCAAGTGGGACAAATCTTAATCTGATATTCTTTAATGCAAAGCAAGTATTTATTCATTAAGTATATTTGTGTTTTAATAGGCATTCATCAGAGCATCGCAAATTCAGTGCATCAGGTTCAAGCTAGAACTTGTGTACTGCATATCATCAAAAACGTGATGAACAAAGGGCTACTTGGTAGAAACGATAAACCAACTCATCAATCGATAATTGCTATGACTAAAGCAGATACCGAACAGGGATACGTCTACCACGCTCAGGTAAGTATTGATTTGTATACAGGCAAGACTCGGAATAGCCTTTTTCTTGCACTTCATGCACAAATTGTGGGTTGGTTTGATATTTGGTTACTTATGAATCTTAGAGTATACGAGACAACCACGAGCTTGGAGACAAGATTATGGATTACTTGGAGAGACGAAAGGAAGAATTCGCCAATTATCTATTTGTAGAGGCTCGTCGAGAACACAATGCAGTCTTCACGATCCAGAAACGTATGTAATTAGTAGTGTAGTCCGATTTGTTAATCGTCAATCATACAATTTTGTTGTATGTGTAGGACTAACTAAGTTGAATTAATTTAACCTTTTCAAATTCAAAGGGGCTCCTCTATTGAGACGCATATATACAACAGCCAAGGTTCTGTTTATGGTCAAATAACTTCCAATGTAGTAGGTACGTAAACAATTCGTCCTTTACTTACCAGTGACTTGCCCTGCCGCCAAGAAAAAAATAGTATTTACATATCACCATCCCCTAAAAGTATTTACCTCGCACTTTCGACAGAGCAAGCAAATTTTGTGCACCTGGACATGAGAAGTGCAAATATAGTAGATATTCTTATACTCTATTCGAATTGGCATATGAGGAAAAGAAAAGAGTATCAGGACGAAGCTAGGCAACTCAAGAGTGAAGGAAAGCAGGTATGCAATACTGATATCAAATCAGCCATGATTGATCGACAAATCCGTTTTTTACATTTATGCACGTATACAAACGCTTTTTTCGAATTTAATTTCTCCAGGTTATACCTTGGGCGGTAGAAAAGACTATAGCCCACCTCAATAAATTAAAACCATGTATCGTAACTATCGTGAGCAATGCTATAAACGGAGATTGGTTCGATTACCAGGTAAACTTCAAATCGCACAGTTCAACAGTTCAGACCTGCTCAGTCAAGCTGGTACGCTCTCGAGGAATTATAGATTGTGAAAGCTGCAATTTGCATGTGTCTGAAGGTATCCCTTGCGGGCATGCTGCGAAGTGCTTTGTGTACATTGCTAAAGTATCTAACGTGAATAATATCGCGAGTGATTATAACCTGTACAACAAATGTTGGTATTCGCGATTTTTTTGGGTGGAAACTTATATCTTGCAAACCAGTTTCACGGGACAATCGATGTCTTTTGACTTTGAAAATATGGAACAGCATTCACTGCTTCCCTGTCCTACTCCGAGACCAGCGGGTCGCCCGAAGAAACGGTACGAAAAGTCATCTCGTAGGTAAGTAATTATGTTTTGATGCGTGGTAATTAAGAAAACAGTGCTCTTTCAAAGACCAATATTTAAAACACCTTTTCCATTTTGATTGCATTAAGGATCATGTACTTAAGAAGACTATAACGTGCTCGAAGTGTGGAGATGCTGGCCATAACATCAACACCTGCGATGGCGAGTATGTGGTGTATTGATCTATTTGATTCTGCGCGTACTCGTCAGTCTCCATGGCAAGTCTCTTTTGTGAAATCATTTGTGACTTTCTTGCTTATATTTTCTTTTGCTGTCTTACAGCGACAACTCATATCAACTAAAGAACATTCAAAGTATACGAAAGCTCATAGAATATCACGAAAGTTCAAGGTAAGGAACATTATCAGTGATTGCAATGTTGAGTTTGTTGCTTGTGATATATTGTGTAAATGATTTTCGGGCGTCGTCAACCATCTGCTCAAACGCACAGACAAAAACAAACACCAACGAAGACGCACTCAGCGGACCAAAACAAAGGCACCATTAATAATTCGCCCGTACGGGATTTGCCAACGACTGATGCGCTACCTTCATCAACGTCATCTGCCACGTATGTCTATTCGGTTTCTTAAAAATATTGAATTGATGCTGATAAGGGAAGGAATTGAGATTCATTGTTAATGATCGTCACTTAACGAAAAAAACTAGTGACCCCGTTAAGGATTCGCCCCTAAGGGAGATGCCAACGACTGAGGCGCCACTTTCATCAACGTCATCTGCCACGTATGTATATTCGGTTTCTATAGAATATTGAATCGATGCTGATAAGAGAACGAATTGTAATTTTTTATAAGATAACAAAATCTGTTCACAGGGGAAATGTAAGACGCATTACTACGTGTATAGCGAAACTGATGGCGCAATGGGAACAAGCGATTGACTCGGGAGAACATCAAAAGGGAGCTTCTTTACATCAAATTATCAAACAACATGAAAAGGAGAGGGAAGTTTTCCTCTTAATGTCCTCGTCTAGTTTTGCCGGTATGTATGGGTATGTATGGGGTTCCAGTGGCGCATCGAATGAATATAGAACATTTTCGAAATGTGTCTTTCAAAGAATAGATTGTTACAAAGTCTAACTTTTATAGTTTAATTCGCCCTGTCACCGCCCTGTCACAGATATCATTACGTCCGTCCCAGATGCTGATAACAATCCGGACACCTATACAGACAGAAACCTCTCCAGTGAAATGTGACATAGTAACCAGTGAAAGTATGTTTTTCAGGCTGTATATCTCTGATAGTTCAGTTAGTGTAAAGACTATATTTGATTAACATAATGATTATGTTCATATTCAAAACTTGTGCTTGCTGACATAATATGTACATTACTTGGTACAGAGACAGGCTCTTCTATCGTTGCAGACAAGGAATGCACATCCAGCCAAATGAGAACAACAGCTAGTAACCATAACGATAATGACTACGCATCAAGGTGTCTTTTGCATTTTTGAGAAGGATTGTCGATTCTCTGTAAGGTGAAACTCGGTAAAATTTTTATTGGTCCCCATATTCCCAACCTACAATTAGCAGTGAACTGCCAGGGGAATTAGAGCATCAAACATATCAGGCCGAAATCCATGCATCGGGTGCACCAATAAGGGAAAAGCTGACTGCAAACCGCAACGCATGCCTAGCAGCCAAAGCAAGACGCTTGGCAAGTCTAGAGTGTTAATGACTAGCAAAAACAAGTTGTATCACTCTACGTTGTTGAAAAGAGAGCGCCGCCTTCTACAATAAGCAGTGGAAACAGTGAACATGTAGAAAAGAAGCGAAATGAGATAATCAACGTAGATACCAATGTAGTGAAAGGTACTGTGGCAGAGTCAAAGCCATTTTATGTCGGCGGCTGGATCTTGCAGGAGAACGTTGTAGTACAATGCTGCAAACCAAGGAGTGGATCAAAGGCTCGCTTATATGTAGAAAAATCATATTGTCAAAGGTGAATGATGTTTAAGTGTTGGACTCAGACCTAGTCCATTGAGGAACCAATTATCTAAGTATGTTTTTGTATGTTGTGTTTACGAATGTGTTTCGCACGCCGATTGTGTTTGATCTATTATATGTGTAATTTTTTTACAGATATCATTTGATAGGAAATGTTTTTTTCCTTTCATATGACACCTTATTCAAGTTGTTTGAGTGAATATTCATTGAGTTATGAGTCTTAGAAGTTTAAGTGTATTTGAAGAAATTGTGTTTGTATTTTTAGAGATGGAATCTAAAAATAGACCGCGCACGTCCGTTGGAATTTCTTTGGCAAAGGAAATTTTCGAGCCGAAAGGGCCGTTCAATTTTGACGAAAAATAGTATAAATACAGAGTACAAAAGTAAATAAAGAGCACTTTCACAGAGTTGAAAAATTCTCATGGAAGCAGCGGACGGGACTAAAAGCTAGAAATTTTTGGACACCAAGGACTCGAGTGCCTGAGAGAGAGAGAAAGAGAGAGAGAGAGAGAGAGCTAGAGAACACCGATTTGAGAGAGGAAGAGACCACTGATCACCAAACCGAGAGGATGAAGTACGTGGAGCCCAAACTGAAGGATGCCACCGGCTACCCACACTGGAAGTTGAAGTGGAAGCTAAGCTGAAGGAAAAGGCCGTCTTCAATGCCGCTACAGACCGTGAGAGGGAGATTGCCTACTCCATGATTGTCCAGAGCGTTGAAGACTGTTGTCTTGGATACGTCCGTAACACTGATAACCCTGCAGTTGCCTTGGCCCAGATCGCTACCGCAATGAACCGCCAGACGGAGGCCAATCTTGATGCGTTGACTCAGAAGTTAGATAGGATGAAGATGAACGATGGAGAAAATGTTGCTGAACTCGCCGACCGATGTGAGATTTTATTTGGCCAGCTTGCAGGTCAGGGCGATGAGTTGACTAACATTCGGAAACGCATATCCTTCATGAAGGGCCTTTCACGTCAGTTTGCGCCGCTGAAGATTGACTTGAATGCGAAGTTTGCAAACGGAAATCGATTCAGCTATGAGCAAGTGAAGGAAGCCGCCATTGTGTTTGAGACTGGACTCAGTATCTACGATGATGACAACGACGACGAAGATATCGGTCTTTATGCTAATGGACGATACCACAAGGGTAACCACCAAGCCCAGAAGGGTCGACGAGGAGGTGGTTTCGACCGACCAAGAGGTGACTTTGGTAGTAGAGATGGCCGGGAGCTTACTTGTTTCAGTGCCTTAAGCCCGGGCATACTCGGGCTAATTGTCGTGGTAAGATGGCGTGTATAAATTGCAAGAAACCAGGGCATATCAAACGAGACTGCCCAGACCTCGACGATGAGAATGATGATGACAATGGCTATTTCGGATTTGGACTGATGGCGATCGGTGATGACGGAGATTCCGACAGTGATGATGGTATTAGATTCCACCGATTCTGATTCTTCCGATGCCGAGAGCAAATTTGATGATGAATTGGATGCTCCACCCGGTTTGCTATCTGGAGGTTTTTCATCGGATTATGAAGTTCAGGGTGGCTCTATCTCAGCTACAGATGAAGATAACTGTGCTACACTCGACGATGATGACACCTTTGCCGAGGATGATCTACTTGTGGATGGATCCGTCACTTCAATCGCTGAAGCTGAATTGGAGAACATAATCAGCGAACAATCGGCGTATGCATTGCTGGGCGTGGGTGATCTGGTCTTATCTGCTAACGAGCTTGTGGTTGACACAGGTGCCAGCAAGCATATTGTAGTATTGGAGGATGCTCTGTCTGCTGTGAAACCCTCTAACAAGCGAGTGATCGGGCTTGGCAACACTAAACTGCATGCAGATGGCGAGGGCGAGTTGCGCGCTGTCCTGAGATTGGTTTAGCTCTTCTCATTCCTAAGGCGGGTGCTCAACTTTTATCCGTACGACAGCTTGTTAAGAACGGATAGAAGGCGACGTGCGAGAAGAACGACTGCACATTATTTGATCCGCTGGGTGGTTTGGTGAAAGCAACGGTTAGACAAGGGCTATACATCGTTTCCCTGAGGGATCTGAAGTCACCCGTGAACCGAACACATTCGGGTACAAAGATTATCATGAAGATAAGGCCCTTGTGGCATCCGATGATGGTGGAGCAGATGTGCTCATGTGGCATCATAGACTTGGCCATGCAAGCTTGGAACTGATGAAAGAGACAATGATTTGCGCAGGAATGGAAAAAGTTGCCAGACGTTGGGATGAGAAGCTTCCCTTCTGTAGAGCTTGCGTGCAAGGCAAGTTGACACGGGCCAGAATTACTCGCAAGTTGGTCCGGTCGAAGGGTAAACGTAAATCTGTGGTTCTGGAAGTTCCGGGATCAAAGCTGTATGTAGATATCTTCGAGACCTCGAAGACACCGTCACTCACTAGAAAACAATTCGGTCTCCAGGTTCTTGACGATGCAACGGACCACTACTGGTGTTTGGGCCTGAAGCACAAGAGTGATGCGACTGCTGCAATGCGTCACTTGCTGGACACTGAATTTGCAGTGTTGAAGCGATTCCCGAAGAAGGCTCATAGTGATAGAGGGGGCGAGTTTGTCAACGAGACTTGGAAGTCTATGCTATCAGCGAGAGGCATAAAGCAGAGTTTGACGGCAGCACGTACTCCTGAACATAATGGAAGATGTGAGCGTGACCATCGCTAATCGAGATGGCCCGGGTTCTTCTACTGCAGGCTGGACTGGGCGATGAGTTTTGGCTTGAAGCGGTTACCTATGCTTGTTGGTTGATCAACGTAATGCCACAACGAGGTGGTGCTAAGTCGCGGGCGGAACTATGGTCAGGAGTTAAACCTGATTTGTCGCAGACAACAATTCCTTTTGGTGCGAAAGTATATTTCTTGACCGGAAAACATATCAAGAATTTCGGCAAGAAGGGTCAGGAAGGTATTTTACTAGGTCCTAGCCTTAATACTGTTGGCGGCAGTATGCGAATTTACAACCTAGAGACAAAGCGTGTTGTGAACAGTCGAGATTATCGCCTTGAGCCCACGATTGCCAGTCACGTTGAAAGGGTCAAAGTCAACAATTCCGAGGGTGACGATGATAGTATTGACGATGAAGTAGGCGCAAGTGATGGTAACAGGGATACTTCAGCGTCAGAATCAGATACGGATAGTGATGGAGATGGTCCCATGGATGATGCCGCCGACGATGATGTCACTATGGATGAATCATCTACTGATGGAGGTGATGAATCAGGACCCGGTGAACATCCTGGTTATGCTCGTCGCCCACTCAATCACCAGAAACGTGATTTACCTGGTAAGCAGACACCTACGAGAGGTGGCAGGCGATTGAAAACCCGCGTAGATCGTACACGCGACCGAGCCAATGACATGATGTCCCCGCGGATCAGCTCTAAGGCCCGTACGGACTTGGACTCGGAGAGAAAACGTGAACGTCAATCAAGTGGAACCCCACCTCGAAAATCTTCGAAACTTCGACGAGATCGTAAACGAGATCATGAAGAATCTAACTTCGGTTTTCTGGCCGATGATGAATTGTCCTTCAAAAACTTGACTGGGTCTGCTGATGAGAAGTACTTCCGCGCAGCCATGAGAGACGAGCTACGTTCAATGCTGAAGATGAAGGTTTGGAAACTTCAGCAGCGCTGCAAGGCCCGGACAAAGCCTCTGGGACTCAAGTGGATTTTCACTCTCAAGCGTGATGAAAGCGGCGCAGTTATACGACATAAAGCCCGCCTGTGTGCGAAGGGATTTGCACAACAGTATGGTCGAGATTATGTGGAGACATCGTCACCTGTAGTCACAAAAGAGACTGTGCGTGCATGTTTGGCTATCGCTGCATCTGAGAACTTGGATGTATTGCAGTTCGATGTCAAAAACTGCATTTTTGCATGGTAATTTGGAAGAGTACGTCTGCTCGGAGATCCCCACTGGTTTCGTTGAACTAGTCGGTGATTTACTAAGTGATGAGGATCACCAATTGATTAAGGAGGGTGCTATTTGCGAGCTGAAGAAGAGTATCTATGGACTCAAGCAAAGCCGGATTATGTTGGTTTGTGCGCTTCAGAGATTTCCTCGTTAATGATGTTGGATTCCGGCCAAGTCTTACGGACCCTTGTCTCTTTATTGGGAAGAACTGCTTTCTGGTACTGTATGTTGATGACGGTTTGATATTTTCGACTTCACGTCGAATGGGGGAGAATATATTGAAGAAGATCGAGACAGAATTCGACGTCAAGTCGATGGGGTCTCCACGGTTTTTCCTTGGATGGAAAATTGATATGTCTGGAAGAGGAATTTTCATCTCGCAGCCGGCATATATTGAGAAGCTAGCGCAGAAGTATGGACCATTGAAAAGGGTTAGTACACCTATGAGTACATCTTTCGACGTGAATCAGCCTGGTACATTGGTGCAGGATTCAGACTACCATGGTATCATAGGTTCCCTTATGTTTGCAGCTGTGGGTACGCGTCCTGATATTGCTTTTTGACAAGTTCACTGAGCCGATACCTTGACCAGCCGACTAAGGCGAGAGGGCTGCCGCAAGAAATCTGTGCGGATACTTGGAGGCTACCAAACACTGGGGAATCTTCTATGAAGCCGGGAACGACTTGAAACTTTGTGCGTATGCCTATGCAAGCTATGGAGGCGAAGAAGACAAACGATCTCATTCTGGCTATCTGGTATTCATCACAAATGCCCCAGTCTACTGGGGGGCGCGCCGTCAGACACTTGTCACCCTAAGTACTTCTGAGGCAGAGTATGTCAGTCTTACAGAGTCTTGCCGTGACGTAAAGACTGCTTTGAATTTGCTATCTGAGCTAGGACGAGCCACTGATCAATCCGTGGTTTGTTACGAGGACAGTCAGACTGCTAAGAAGATGGCTGAGGAATTGACCACCAAGCGCAGTAAGCATATTGATATCAAATATCATTACGTGCGAGAGTTATGTGCAAAGAAGATCATCGCATTGGAAGACTGCCAGTCTGAGTTGATGATTGCTGATGCATTGACCAAGGCATTGCCTAAGGTTGCTTTCGTGAAGCACCGCAGTCACATGATGAAACGCCGCTGCTACCAATGTGCTGTCGTGTCTACATCTCTTTGTCGTTGTGGCTAGTTTGTGGGGAGATACATGTCGAATGATGTCCGATGACTATGTCTTGCGTCCATGGGGAGTGTAGAAAAATCATATTGTCAAAGGTGAATGATGTTTAAGTGTTGGACTCAGACCTAGTCCATCGAGGAACCACTTATCTAAGTATGTTTTTTATATGTTGTGTTTACGAATGTGTTTCGTAGGCCGATTGTGTTTGACCTATTAAATGTGTAATTTTGTTACAGGTGCCATTTGATAGGAAATGCTTTTTCCTTTCATATGACACCTTATTCAAGTTGTTTGAGTGAATATTCATTGAGTTATGAATCTTAGAAGTTTAAGTGTATTTGAAGAAATTGTGTTTGTATTTTTTAGATGGAATCTAAAATAGACCGCGCACGTCCGTTGGAATTTCTTTGGCAAAAGAAATTTTCGAGCCGAAAGGGCCGTTCAATTTTGACGAAAAATAGTATAAATACAGAGTACAAAAGGAAATAAAGAGCACTTTCACAGAGTTGAAAAATTCACACAAGGGACACAACTCGCAGGCAGTCAAACATAGCCAATTTCAGAGCGGTGCAATCGCTGCGACCAAACTTCACAAATCAGACAATGGCAAAACGAAACAGACTAACCGAATAGGACAAACGGGAAGAAAGGGGCGCGCGAAGAGCGTGCATGTTCTTATTGCAAGGTAATGCCAGCCTCGCACTATTTCCGTCTATGTCCCATGAAGGCATCGAATCAGACCAAGCAGGTTGAGGAGCGAGTCAAGAACGATATGCAAATAGCAAGATTGTTCATTACCTCCAGCAAGGTAGAAGACATCACAGATTGTGATGGGCACAGAAACAACTGGTGAGTGGAAGCAAACATGGTTGACCTGGCTGACAGGCTTAATGTAAATACAGATGAAGAAACGTTGTTAATAAATGCAAATGATGTAAATTACCAGCTTCCTGCACCACAAGACCAACGATTACACATTAATATACAAACTATTGGCAATACATACAATGCACAAGTAGACTTTGGCGCACAACGCTCATTTATAGACAAGGGTATAGTACCTGAATTGTATCTGAAGCGCAAGCGGGCTATATACAACTACCACAAGCAGATGCAAGAGTATAAAGAACAGGGTCAACTCAAGTATGTGACATTAATCACGGAGGAAGGAAAAGCTCAGTGTTTTTAAGTGTTAAACCCACCAGCCAAGAGGCACGAATACTTCTCGGTATGAACATTCTACCATCCATAGGTATATACATAGCAGAATTAATCAATCCGCTTATACCAACAGATGGAAAACGGGAATCACTCTTCACGCGACATGAAGAAGATGATATTGGAGTCATCAGAAACATTAGCGGTAAAACCGGTAAGCTATATCGAGACTCAAGTAGCAACCTGAGTCCAGTCAGAAAACACACACAAAGACTCAGTTCAGTTCTCTCAGACTAGGGAATTTTCTGGATGAGATAACCATATTTGAGAAGAGGTCTATTGTATCCTTTGACTCATACCTTTCAGATACTCTTCATACTCTACAAATAGAAACACGTGTTCCGTATTATACACAGCACGATCCTTATCAAACCAAGTTGCAAATAGGGTCGTATTATCTTTGATACTAAATGGTTCTTACTAACCACATGCCTCCCCCCTATCTTATTTGTCCGCCCCAAATAGTCATATCACAATCCTACTCTACACTTACCGTTGTATATTTCTTTTCTTCTGCGTGCACTTAGAACCACTTCAAAGCTATGCGAGTACTGATATTATTGTCTAATATCGATGACTCTATAGTGTTCTGCCAAGCTAGTTCTGTTTGTAATCTTTTTCATTTTTCAAGTGCAGAGATGTATTCGTTGGTTATATCACTCGAATCTGAATACTTGCAATGATATATAAGCCTTTGGTAGACCGGTTCAATATTGGTTGACAAAATTATTGCTAGTAGAGTTATGGCTATTCACCTATTGAGATGGATGATTTACGGTATATACGGGAAGATCTATACATAGCGTTTCAGAAGTCTTTTCGACTTTACACGATTGAAAAATACTGTTGTTTACCATAGGCCAATTCATAGAGTTTTAATGAGGTGATATGAATCTACTTGATTACTCTCCGAGCTTCCATCACTGAGTGAGGCTGTTTCGAATAATGAATTCAGCGTATATGTTCATATTTTGATAAAGGTCTCCCACTGCGTATGTACTATGTAAACACAGTGATTTGCATTGAAAACGAAATATTTAACTAATCGGTACTGATACGAGTGTAATCGTAAGGTGGCAAACATATATACAAGCAGTATTGTGTGCTCATTACGATGAAAGATTCAATTTATCACAACATCACGGTCAAGAAATTCACGATCTAGTCTGAAATTATCATCGCTTACCGAGCGACAGACGCATAGTGAAGTCCACACGAAATGTTATAATTGCTGGCAATTATGTATGGTTGGCACCGATGAGCGCTAAATAATTCTCTTTTACTGGCAAGCTCTCATTTGCGGTCATGCTAAGAGACTACAAAATCAACGTATTCCCATATACATTTATTAATATCGTTATACATCATCAATCAGAGAGCAATTTGAAAAATATTCTCATATCAATATTTATTTATAATAGTAATCCATCAGAGTAGTTTGATACTTGCTCTCAAGCTAGTTCTATTTATAAGCCCCCACGGGGCCCTAGCCCGAGTGCACGAGTAAAAAAAAAATAACATCGAGTTTTTAAACTGGCCATTTCAAGCTATTGAAAAACTAATACAAACAACATTCGTATATAACTGAAGGTGAGATGAAAAATAAATTCCTTCGAACGCACTATTTTGAAGATACATTTGCACCATATATATAGTCCCCTCATCCTACACTAATATATGCTAAATTCCCGTGACTACGTGCTATGTAAAAATGGATTTAACTAAATGATTTATCAAATATAGTGTGTGGTGTGAACATATATATTTGTATTGATCTTGCAAACTGCTACCACTACCCATGTCTGTCGCTATTGATCTCGTATAGCTATATAGAATCCTTTTGAGCTACATAGATTATTAATGTTGAAGTGATTAAATTTACAATTCTGGTGATCCCAACGTGTAGAGCAAGATATTACATTGTAGGTTGATAGAACTCTCGTCCTGCAAGAATGTATATAAAGGTAAGCTACTACTGCGTTCAGCTTGAGGCATTTTTTTACATACAATTTTTGAATAAAACCACTATCGATTTCATCCAGTCCTATAACCGGATATACAAATACACATATCGTTTCAGTTTGCTGTGAACGTCCTTGGCCGGCTATATTTTACGAAATACTATCCGAACTCGGACTGTTTGAGATGCACCAAACTCAAGCCCTTATCGCGGTTCACGAACCATGTAGCAAGTAAGATTATTGTGCCTTTGCCGAGGTCTGTTGTATACCTGCATCCCAATATATAATTGCATGCTCATAAATATTTTGGTGGAACAGGTTTCAAGTGGATGTGCGTCATTGTCACGTGTGACACTCGACAGTCCATATCAATGGCTTGCTACGTTTATTTGACCGAACTGTAGTTATATACAAGATGCTTGTAAATTGATGCGTATTTTGCCCTAACACGGACTATATAAAGAAACGTTTGTGATAATACACACGTGAAGCAAAGACAATCTTAGCTTGAACATGTCGTAGCATGTACTGTCAAAAATCAAACAAATGACAAAGATCAGCTCAGTTCACAGCAGGTATAATAGAGACATAAATCTGTCTACCGGTATTGCGATATGCATGTTGTCATACAAGTTTCTGGACCTACAAGCAGCAGACGGGATAATTTGTTATGTAATCCAAAAATGTAATTACTAAAGTATTGTTGGAAGTGTGAGATTCTTCAGTAAGATGTTCAGCTTCGTTTTCACGGACAGCCTGTATCTGGCTATTCGGTGGTATATCGACCAAAAAAATCAAAGTAGCGCCAGAGCTCATCATAATACTGCTCGAAAGAGGAGCACGGGTATAGCTATGTACAACAAGCATCAAAGGCCAGCGAATTCGTAAGAATTCGTAAACCCATTCAGAACCCACTGCAGGCACCACAGACGATATTAGTGTGACTTGTTTGTTGATTCACCTTTAAAAAAGAGTTAGCTATACGTAAAAACATTTAAAGAACGACATGCAGTTGTTAAAGGAGAGATTTTGTCTAAATCAAAAGTAGAATAAGCTGTCTGCGTATATATATGTTGTTTGCACACCGACGAGGAAGATGAGTGTGAAAATGCGGAACGTTTTCTGATCCATCCCATATTTGTCAATCAAACGACTAAGCTGAACCATTCCATATTTGTCAATTAAACGACTAAGCATGCGTGAGGGTAGGGTCATAAATCAGGAGCGTTCCAAGACTACGCATATGGCTGAAAATCGATAGCTGAAGCTTATCAAAAGTCTGATTATCGCAAGTCTGTTGTTTATGCTCAGGTAGTGCAAAGAATGCAATCATATCCTTTCAAGTAAGAATGCCAATCGTGACGAAAAGCCTGCAGAGTCTCGAGGAGAAAATACACCTGAGGGTAATACGTAGCAGTCGTGTATCACAAACCATCTTGCCATCGTAATTTATATAACCCCCAACCTTCAAAACTTCATGCTTATGTAGCTTCATCTCTGGCAACCATCAGCACCAATTACAGTATCATACATGCTTCGATTTCCGAGCCTTTTGCCACCTGCTTTTCTTAGTCGCCATTATTTTGAGCACTGCGCAGCTTTCATCCACCACCTGCGTGCGTTGCAACAAACGCCGGCCTGAACCATCAAGTCGACATCCCTCGGCTCTCACGAACTCACCTCCTAATATGGTACCTGCGACACGAAAGCCTTCGATTTAGACAAACACTTATTCTTAAAAGGTATGTATGGTATGACAGCTGTCGATTTACACAGATACACCTTCTAATATGGTAACCCCAGTATTTTTATCTTCTGTTATGGACGTGCCACACTAAAAAACCCGATGGAACAAAAAAGTTGGAATCAAAATCGGAAACAATTATTATGTGTCTTGGACGATATCACGATAATATACTAGGTTCGTCGCATCTACAACGAGGCCCACGATTGAATTTAGTTTAAAAATTGTACACCAGCCACGCAGAGGAAGCTTACCAACTTGCCAACAAATTCACTTGTGCACTATACTTGAAAGACATGAAATTCAACCAACAATTCAATCCTTATTAGATTTTCCCTATAGCACTCCCCCCTCTGCTATACCTGCGATGTCCTGCAACCCGCAGTCCTGCCTCCGAACGATGCTCCCTTCATTTTTACGGCACAAGATGTTGAAAACGTCGTCAATAGTTGATCCGGGTCGCAAACATATCGAATCTACTGGGTACTGGTATGGCTGACGCTTAGAATGCGGATGCGTGAATCAATAAGCTAATTAGTCTAAACTGTAACTGCATCTTGTCACACTCGACGACAAGTGTCATGTGCCAGCAAGACAACTCCAGGATTTTGTCATGTGCCAGCAACATACTACCACCAGTAACATAAACATTAAGTATGCGCACAAGAGCACGAGTCGCTACCAAAATGGTTCACATCTGAACTTACGTCTTGATGAAGCAAAGGAGAGAACGTGTCCAAATCATCTACTGGGAAGCACATAACGGGCGGACGTGTTGCCACCGCCTATTCATTCCGGATGTTAAATTACATCATGGATGAGTAGGTGCGTAGTGTGACGGTTTGGTCGTATGCCCCAGAGCAGGTGTGATATGTGATACAGTTGTACCTGATTCAGCGGAATCCCGCTTCCAATATCATACACGATCAACTCTGCACGACTGCTGGTACGAGTACTCGCGATCATCATCGCTCATAGTGGACATTCATTCAAAATATCATTTTTCTTTTTCTTTTTCACTACACGTTGAACAAAATAGGTTAGATAACCATAGCTAGAGCTGATAGGACACTGGCGTTATGAAAGCGACTCAAGACAGCAATTGGAGGACTAAATCACCCAAGCATATCCTTTTGCAACATTCAAGAAAAATTACATAAGAAATCACAAATGTCAGCATCAGAGGTCTGCTCAGCCGATAGTAGACAGGGCTACTAGGGTGCCAGCATTCTGAGAGCAACACAAGATAGCTATCTAAGAATTGTATTGAAAATTTGACATCACCAATATGTGGCATGCAAGCGTATAGATACCGAGTAAAAAACACAAAAGTCAAACAAAATAGTATGTTACAGTCAACTTTAAATAGAGCTTATTCAAGAAACTGACTCAAGACCACCACTCAAGAATGCATTATATAAGCATATTGCCAATGAGTTGCAAGCATGCGAGGGTACACAAATAAATTTCGCAAAATTCAGCAATCAGGATGCGTTGCAATTGACCTTGGACAGGGCTGCTAGGACACCGGTATTCTGAAAGCGACTCAAGATCAGGCGAGCGTTTGCACAGATGATCTCTTCCTTTGGCGTTAGCATGACGCCTGTGTTCCGAGTGATAGAATAGTGTTCCTGGTTACAAACGACGTTATTATGGCATATCTGTCTTGCAGGCCTAAATTATATCGTACGTAGAAAATATGAGATGTCATATACTCCTATCCGCGATATGGCATGTCAGGCTATGAGAGGTTCACTCGGTTTCCGATCACTTTACAGACCCAATACGATAAATGATGATATGTGAGGGGGAAGTGACACAAAAAAGAAACAGCACTGTTTGATTCAGTTGACATGCACAGTAGTAAACCTTGTGTCGCGCGGAATTCCGTTTTCCCTGGAGTGTACTCAATTTTACCCTGAGTTTTCAGCAGCTGCAATTGTACTTCCGCCGCTGCACACACCGGCACCGCTAGAGAAGTCGTATTATCATGTGACAAAAGCAAAGAGATAATGTGAGTCAAGACGAATAAATGTGATGCAATGTTGGAATGCACTACATTTTCCATTTCTTTTCTATAGCATACAATACTTCAACGAGTTGAAAAGAACCTTTGAATAGCCAGCAGAATCTCAGAAGTAGCAGCAGATATTTCAGAACAAGCAGTGAATTTTTATACGATAAGTCACACGGAAATTACGGAAACTCACCATTTGGGTGCTTCTGTACAATCCGATTGTAAATTTCTTCGGCGCCTGGTACATCCATTTTGTTGCAAGCCAGGCAAATAGGAAAGCGCAGATCCAAAAATACAGAAACTGTTCGATTCAACACATCATCGGTCCATAATTCTGACGCTTCAGCTGGACTTATGGTACAATCCATCTTACCTATGCTAAAAGTTGCACATGATGCTCTCAAAAGTTAGCCGCCAGGATTGATTCGAGAATACATTTATACATATACATATATATATATATATATATATATATATATATATATATATATATATATATATATATATATATATATATATATATATATATATATATATATATATATATATATATATATATATATATACATACAAATTAGTATCGTATTTGTTACGCGGATGTATTCAAGATCAACAGCTCCGACCAAGAAAAAAGGCAGGGGTGAATTTTTGTGGGTATGCTTAGCACTATACACTTGATCAGGTCTGACATATCTTGAAATGTCCAAATTATACACAACGTACCTTAAAGCTTCTTGTACTAGCCACTTGGATGCATGGTAGCCGCTGAACATGCCCGGGAGCTTCTTAGGATTAGTCTTGATCGCCTCCCATTTCCTTTTCACATTTGTGAAGATCCAGGCATGCAGTTCCGCACGTACCCAAACAACGTCCTCAAGAGGGTCATGTGTGATATTCGGGGTATCTCTCTCCTGTGCACACGTATGTCCGTGGACTTTTCAACATACTTATAGTGTCTACACTTCTAGACAAGTCTATATCTATAAATACACAGACACAGACACAGACACACACACACATATATATATATATATATATATATATATATATAGATAGATAGATATAGATAGATAGACATATAGACATATAGAGATAGAGACAAAAAGACAGATGTATATATATATATATATATATACATATACATACGTATATACACACACACACACACATATATATATATATACATATATATAAGATAGATAGACATATAGACAGATAGAGATAGAGACAGAAAGATAGAAAGATATATATATATATATATATATATACATATACATATACGTATACACACACACACACACATATATATATATATATATATATATATATATATATATATATATATATATATATATATACGTTTATATTTCTAAATAAAAATATGTGAGCACAAGATTTGTACACCTACTAAAAACACGAATCTATAAGGACATTCCATCACATTGCATGTCACTCCATATTCTTAAGTGAAACCATCGTCACGGGATACGGCCTTTGGGGTGCTACTTAGAGCATATGGCACCAACTAAACAATATATTCTTGTCAACACAGGCAGAAGGTACGATTTTCTCCCGGTAAGCTTGCGTAAAAAAACTCAAGGGTTTGAACACACCTTTTCCTTTGTTTTCTCATAGTTAGTGATGTTACCCTCTTTATCAGTTCGTCCCGAACAGTCAACGACGTGAATCAGCGCATCGGCTTCTAACAAATCATTCAAAAACTGGTTTCCTATGATGGGTGCGGCATTCAGCGTGCGCATAAGTGATTTGTTTTTGTGTTGCAGAGTCCTAGAACCGGATAAAATGTTATGAAGCAATGAAAAGGCAATTTCCTGTTCGGTGCGATCGAGCGGAATCCTATACGAGGTACATCCATTTTAAATCTCAAGTTTTCACAGCAGTGAAGAATGCAACAAATCCGTGCGCATGGCATCCCTTTGTCACTTTCCTACATGAACAGAGACACGCACATACATTGTACCACTCCTAAAATGTAGTTGATCAGAAGCAAATTGCAAGCAAAGAACTAGTCGTACTCGCCATTCACACTCGAAAACAAAAAAATACACTACCTTTCCCCTTTCCTACACTCGCACCCGGGACCAAGCCTGCCACATCTTTGATTAGCAATGGTATATGCCTATCATCTGGTGGGCTGTGCCACCAACCCAGTCCGACATTCGGTTTGATTGTTGTAAAGGGATGGGATGCAACTTTTGCATTCGACGACACGGTTGCGCCATTGAAAAAAGTCGATTTTCCTGTGAGAATATTGATGTGGGATGTGAGAGCAAATCTTTCTTTTGGTCATACAAGTACCAATACGTAAGTTAATTTATAAAGTCAACCTGATAGTTCGCTGTGTGAAAGAGCAGCCTAAAATTTAAGATACTGAGCGTGGAAGGGGGCCATTGGAATCTTAGAATATGACAACTCACAACACACCAAAATGGCACACGAATAATGAGAGACATAATCATTTCGCACTCTTTCTATCAGACTCCGGCGCCACTCAATTATATATATATATATATACCTCGATGGCCCTATAGGACTGCAATTTGATTCCAGAAGAACTATGGCTTAATATTGGCAACGACAAACCTGCGCTCGGCTTTCCCACCAAGCCCAGAATAAACCTCCACACGCCTCTGGACCCCTTCGACACAGACTCTGTGTTCGCAGCCGATCCTCGTAAGATGGCAATGTCCACATCTATCGGAGTTGGGGGACGCTCAATGCTGTACTTGCCACTATCCGCATCCGCATTTTCGCTGTTCCTCACCAGTAAGTCTTCAGAGCTCACATCCTAGACAGTGAATATTCGTTTTGGTCATGTTCGAGATAGAGAACGCCATATAGATCGGGAAGATGATAAGAATATAAAGCTCAGGACGCCTGATTTTGAACTCGCATCCCATCAGATACACACAGACAACCTGCATGGGCATAATTTTCCACCTGTTGCAAGATTGTGCTCTCATGCAAAACCCGGAATAGATATGAATGACGTTGAAACGCAATACCTCATTCGTCTTGATGCAAGTTTGTGAAGGGTACAGATCTGTTGTAGTCCATGTTGAAGCTGATATGACTACATTCGCAGCTTGCACCATGTCAAATAACATTGGCTCACTCACGTGATCAAGTACGGCCTGGTGCATGCCCTCCAGAATGGCTGACTCAAGCTCTTTTGGAACTGTGGTTTTCTCTATCACGTTGCCATCTGCATATGTAGTAAGGTGGTATTGGGAGCAAAATCGGATGTCTGTATGTCCTTTTGATCCATTGCGCACCTAGAGATTGATACAGTCGATTCCTTTCCAACATGGCTCTATAAATGCTCTCGTCAACATTTTGAACTAATCTGGTCGAAGTTGACATTGTACGGGTGATTATCTGGCTGTGGATCCTAGAGGCTATGATGAAAGCTCGAGGACAAGCACGGCTTTGAAAAAAACATCCACATCGCTTAATAAGCACAATTCTGTGCAAATTCAAATCGGGAAACACACCATAAAATAAAACTGCAATAAGTAAGTTCCAATAATCATCTTCGTTTGATCAAGGCTTACCAATTTCAGAGTCATTCTCGGTATGAAATTGAATACGAGCAAACGGGCGTTGATTTGGATAGTGTGGACCAATTGTAAAGCGAACATCTAACAAACGGCCGATATCAAAGCCACCATCCTCGGCAACACTACCCAGACGACATCTGCAATTTATAAACTGCAAGTCATTGGCGGCACAGTTGCCCTGAATTTCCTGGGAAATTGTAGTGCTAGAGAAATCATCACCGTATATGGCTTCTAACACTTCAAATTCTTCGATGAGCGCCTCGGCGAGAGGACCGTCGTTCCATAGCTGCAAATAATCGTGTTTGTGAAGTAGTATAAGCCGTCATGTATGTAACACGGCGACAACCATGATCAATTTCACATCAGGATCGAATGACATCGGCCATCGGATACAACCCCAACGGACCAATCTACACTACACGCTTTTATCGTGGAACTGATGAAGTGTCAGTGACCAGTAGATATAAGTATGTACGTATATATCACAAAATAGGTACGTATATGTCACACGATATTAATACCGCCAATAAACAAATGTGTAGTGTTACCTCTACTTGCCGCTTGAAGAATGATGTGAATTCATCTCGGTCTATCCGTCGTAATGGTATACAATGACCCAGTGTGTGGCGGTAAATCCTTGGGTCGTGAAAAGCCTCAGCAAGTTGTAGACTACGTGATGGCACTACCAAGTCATCGGCATCACCTACCAGATGCAAAGACTGTATGTACCATGGTATGTCTGAATGGGAGAGCACAGCTGAATCGAGGATGTAGTTGTGTGAGCGTAAATAGGTCTATGTTGTAGAAAAAAAAATAAGTCACTGGTTCCAGATGCATCCTATATCTCTGATAGGTTTATATGGCTTCCACGTGCGTATCATAACATAGTATTGAAGTGTCCGCGATGCGGGTCAAATGTTACGCCGTAGCAGCAATATAAAGCGCGGATAAAAATTTAAGTTTCAACTATGGCTACATTCTGCCGAGTACAGGCAGCACTGTCATGTACGAGCGGATACATTGTGAGCTAGATTTCTTGATATTAGACTGCAAATACCACTTACAGATTTAGAAGTACTAGCGAACAAGTGAAATATCAACCCAACAACTCGCCCTGGCGGACAAACCAGCAAAACTAGCTAAAACCAGACATAAGACACAATGGCCACGGTATATATCCAGCAAATACAACCACCGATCTTTAATACCTTTCTGACCGTGACCTTCTATTGGGTACAAGTCAATGTCTGCGCCGGAGGCCATGATCACAAAATACAGCCCAGGGAAGCGTATGGGATCTTTCGCTATGAATGGTATGATAGTCGCACCAGCACTGAACCCCAGCAGGCCACTGAAAGGTCCAAACTGGTTCCACACTTGTTTGATATATGACAAAGTCTGCAATATAGACGTAGAGTCTACAACGAAATCAGACGTTTGTGATGCATTACGCATATGAGTGTACCAGGTGCGTAAGTGACTAGAGTCCTTGTCCCCTTCCGGCTGAACATCAGAGTCCTTATTCGTGGATTCCGATTTATAGCGGCCTGTAGACTCTAACTTCTCATCTAAAGAATGGACTGAGTGTGGACCATCTATGTACACAAAATCCACTGCTTGCATCGTGTCCGCAGGAGTTAACCTGTGCATGCGCTTCCGAAAAATTTCAGCTGTTTGTCTGCCTCCATGTAGACACAATACGCGCGTTGTACGCTTCCCAGGCGGGTGTGATATCGACATGCCGAATGATTGACAAGCATATAAGTAAAATGAGCTCCTATAAACTCGCCAGTATTTCTTCACATCGATCAAAAGCCAATCTTTGAGACGTGTACTATTTAGGTTCTATCTGTATAGAGATTTATGTACATATAGAAGTATATGCGTACACGCAGAGGAATATATATATATATATATATATATATATATATATATATATATATATATATATAATCTATCGATCTATCTATATGTATGTACGTACGTGTGAATGTATGTAAGTCTATATGCAAGTATATATATATATATATATATATATATATATATATATATATGTGTGTATGTGTGTATGTGTTTGTGATATATATATATATATATATATATTTAATATGCTTGTGTTTAGGGCAATAAAATTGAATATGAAGGCATAGGGCTGGCTAGACTTTAAGGGCTTCAACCAGGGTGTCGTTCGTACTAATGTTTACGGATGCTTTCAATTCTGTTATTGTAACATAGCCTCTTAACTTTATATTAGAACATAGCCTCCCTATGTTCTACATATTCACAAATATAAATAGGAGGCAAAATGTTTTGTTTTTTTAACACCCCATCGGGCCCAACAATGTAACGAGGATTAAATCGGGCCGAAAATTAAGAACCGTTCCTGACCAGTTAAATCTGGAATTCTATTTATTCCCAATATTTTTTTGGCATATTTCGAGATTAAGTATTTTGTAAATGATATGCGAAGGCGCCAAGGTCGCAGTACATGTGGAACACCTATGCGTAGGAGTTTAACACTAAATCGGAATCCTCCACAATGCGATTATTGGGTCTAAATAAGCACAATTAGTAAAGATTCAATGTTGTCACGTACAAATATTGTCCAAACAATATCGTATATGCTTTCTTATAACCGTATTGCATGCTACAGCTGCAAAAATTGAAAAGAAGTGTATTCACGTCATTTGATGTGCAATGCCATCGATTGCACGATGAATCTCATTTCCTGAACTTTTTGTCAAAATTCACTAAATATTCACCCACAAATGATTAAAAGCACAGTATTATGGTTTAATTATGGTTATGTAAGTATAACGAAGGTATAAAAATCATAATGAAGCCATACATTTGAATATGCACACCAAATGAATGTCATTGATTTAAAACATGCATGCACTTGAATGGTGATTTTGAGCAAATATAATTAGCCCTCTATACCATAATAATGGGTTTGAAGTAATAATACTTGTATTTATTATATATGATGTTTTAAATACGCGACTCGGAATATAAAAATGTTTCTAAAAAAAGTCTAGAAAATTTTATTGGGATTAAGAGGTTTGGTTCGGTCTTTATAAATCGACTCCCCTTTAGTAAAAAAAAATACCATGATTTATGGGCTCATCACTTATGGCACATACCTGGGTCGTTTTGGCGCCCTTGTTCATTTATTCCATATTAGGGTGGCTAGGCAAATAATGTGATACATATGTATTTCAGAATTCAGAGTTTTCAGACTCATCACTCTCCTGACTCCTGAGTGTCAGACTGTCACTGTCGGACAGACGTCAGTCGCCAATCGTCAGTCGTATTCCATCAATATACATTACATAAATTCAGCTGTACGAATATTCATAGCCTTCTAAATTACACACAATATTTATATTCATTTTTTAAGGCAAATCATAAACAATAGGCCTGTTGCAAACGACAGAGCGATCTGAAAGCGTTATTTAACGCACAAATGAAGCAGTGATACTTAAATAGTAGAGAAGCCCTACTCTAGACTTTTCTATATACGGCGATAAATAAACGGTCTGTACACAGTGTACACTCTTTTATTATGCATTTGATGTAAATACCATAGCCTTCTAAACTGAACAATACAATAAATAGTTAAAAAATTCACAGTAAATTTATAACTTTGCCCTGGGGGATGAGGCTTGAATTCAATACTGAAATAAATATCGATAGATACGTCCCTCTATTTACCTTACTATACAGAAGCATATATTTATCACTCTAAAACAGTCATGCCTAACTTGATCGTGAACGTCCACATAGATGTAAAGGTAAGAAAAAAATATAAAGCGCAAAACAACTCGCAGATAAAGTATTATGTAGATGTAACTATAAAATCCGTCTCGGATATAGCCGTCCCTTGTCAATCTTGCCGATGACACTCCACATAAGATAATCATAGTACACATGGTCTTTGTATTCCATAGACGCGACAGTCTCAGTCTAAATTTAATCTGTTACTTCTGTGGTTCTCGACTTTATAATATATATATATATATATATATATATATATATATATATATATATATATATATATATATATATAATATAATGTGTATATAATAGTATATATATATATATATATATATAACAATATACATATATATATATATATATATATATATTATTGATATATATATATAATAATAATATGTAATAATAATAATAACATAACGTAATAACATAACAATCAACACGCACATAACAACATGTGGCATATAATAGCAATGTTATAATATACATGGACATAGTATTATTATGGCATGTCTGTCGTACATTACGTATTTACATACACATAATATGTGTAATACATAATAACATGCGCAATAATAATATACATGCATGCAATGTTATTAATATTATTATTATTAACAGTAATATGCATATATGTGTTATGTAATAATAATATATATATGTGTAATATACATAACCAATAACATATTAATATATAGTACATATATAATAATACAGCTATCAATGCGTATATGCTGCATGCAATATTATGCATTGTAGGTTATTGGCTATTATGTATGTTACATAATAATAATAATGGCACATAATTATTACAATAATACATACCATGCAAAACGCACCAATCACTATCATCACGTGCACATTATGTCATACATAATATGTATTGTATGCATATACATTGTAGCATTATCAGGTTACAACATGTAATGGCCATATATTATTGTATGTGTGTAATATAATAATAATAATAATATATAATATATAATAATAATATTATGCTATGCATACGCCAATACGTACGTACACACGTGTACGCAACAGCATTACGCACAACAACGCACGCACAACAATGTATAATAATCATCATCAATACAATCGTTGGAGTGTATTATATATATTAATATGTATTAATGGCCATTATATTATATAATATACATATAATAATATATATAATAATATAATTATAATAATAATATAATAATAATAATATTAATAATAATATTATATAATAATTACATATATATTACATGCATTACATGTATATATATTATATAATAATAATACATACATATACAACGTAGTTATTAATAATATGGGCCATATGCGTATGTAATATTGCTATTAATACATAATGTAATAATAATACATATTAATAACCAATAATAATATCAACAATCAACATCAACAACAACAACACGCGCGCACACGCATTATGTGGCGTGTGACAACAATATCAACACATACGTCACGTATCATGTAGTATATATTATATAATATGTAGTAATATGCATTATGTACATAATGTATAATATTTATGTATATTGCAATACATATGCGTATTATATATAATAATATAATATTACATAACATGTATTTCTATGTACGTAATGTGCGTTAATATTATTAATAATGTATATTATTGTAATAATAATAATAATATGTTATAATGGATATGGTAATAATAATGCGATGTACATTATAATGGATATGCATGGCTGTACATGTATATTGCCACTAATATGCCAATAATGGTGTGGTTAATATGTAATAATAATATTATATAATAATATTAATAATATGTACAATGTGTAATGATAATTATGATATGCAATATAATGTATGCCATATTAATATTGGTTATTATTATAATATGTATGCAAATATGTATGTACATATAATAAAATATTGTGTTGCTATTATTATATACATATGTTACATAAGTAATAACAGTATATAATAATATTAATATTATTATGTACGTGATAATACAGATGCTCATGCATATTGCCATAATAATAATATTAATATTAATAATATTATATATATAATAATATGTATGCGTATAATAATAATATTATATGTAATATAATATTAATAATAATATAATAATAATAATAATATATCATATATGCTAATATATATACTATCTATCAACATAATAATCATAATCAACAATAACGCACGCAATAATAATATAATATTGGCATAATGCATGCATGCACGCACGTATGTATATATTAATAATAATACATCATCAACACACACGCAACAATACGCAACATATATCCAAAAAATAATAATATACGCACACGCACACAGCACGTACGTACACGCATTGTATGTATTACGTTATTGCGTTGTTGTGTGTACAGTATATGTTATTATTATTATTAATGGCATGCATACATAATGCGTATGTAATATATGCTATTATTATAATTATGCCTAATAATATGTGTAATATTGATAGTAAGGCATAATAATATATTAATATGTAATAATAATGGCATATGTTGTGTATATAAATAATAATTATAATAATAATAATAATATATTAACTAATAATATACATAATAATATTAATATTAAACAATAATAATATGTAATAATATTAATACATAACATAAGCATTAATATATGTTGACATAATAATGTGTGGCATACATAACATATGTTATAATAATATGCATACATTTATAATTATTACATAATATATAATAATAATATTGCTGCGTACATGCCATATTAATAATGTATTGTGTGCATTATGTTGCAATAATAATATTATATACGTAATATTATTGCCATTAATGCTGTGATATTATATGCGTTGCGTATATTAATGGCTACATATTAATACAATACACAACAAAATGTCAACAACATGTACAACATCTGATGTATATGCATATTATGTGTATTATTATGTGCATGCGTACATTTGTATCTTTATTATTTGTGTTGTATGCATATATATGTATATGTTAATGTAATGTATATATATATTGTTATGCATGTTATATGGAATATAATAATACAATACAATAATAATATTAACATATTATATTTTGTATAACTGTTTGTATTTTGCATATAATACGTAATGCCAATATGTATACATATATAATATGTATAATATTAATAATATGTATAATAGCTATATAATATATATATATTATAATACATATGTATGTATATATTATCATTTATATTTATTAATAATGCATGTATATACGTAATGTATTATTAATAATAATAATAATATATAATATTACATAACATACAATAATAATATCAACCATCACAATCCATTATTTTTACACATGCTGCGCCCGTGATTATGTTATAGCATGCATATTATGCGTAATATGCATATTATGCACATACACACATGTATCATATTAATAATACATATGCATTATGCATTACATGCACGTATATAATACATATACGTATAATATTAATAATATACATGTCAACATGTACATAATACCAGCAATAACACACGCCATCATCACGCACATCATCATCACGCACGCACGCATTACGCATGCATATGTAACAAATAGCATACATGTGTGATATTACATATGTATAATAATGCATTACATGTTTATCAGCACATTACTGCACTTGTCATCATCAATAATGCGCGTATATATATAATAGGTTATATATGTATAGTAATACATGGCTATACATAATAATATATTATATATATACGTATACATATGTAATTATAATAATATGCTATATGTATAATAATAATAATAATATGTATGTATATGGCTACATAATACAATATAATATATGTGTGTTTGTAATATCAACTTATATAAAAGTTATTGGTTATATGTGTATATATTACGTAATATACAATAACCATGTTAATAATATATGTAATATATAATAATAATATTACATGCATGCATGCATTATCATGGCAATAATATGTGTTAAGCATTGTGTATTATTATAATAATATTATGTATATAGCTGTATGGATACATATGTAATAATAATAATAATATGTATGTATTATGTATATATAATAATATATGTATGTAATAGCCATAATATTAATAATATATACATACGTTTAGATACATATATGTGATATATAGCATATGTAATATATATATATATATATATATATATAAATATACATATATATATACATAACATATATATAATAATACATATTAATATACATTATGCATATACATGCACAATACATGCATCATCACACACCATCACACACACACACACACATATATATATATATATATATATATATATATATATTATGCATGAGAATTGTGCATTGTATGTCATATTGATCTATTAAAATATTATTTCCGTTCTAAATACAGCTATATGCACTAATTGCTTGCTAAAAATTTAAGTAAAGTATCGTGCAGTGCCACCTCGTAGTTATTCTCAATGTGAACATATATATCTGTTTCCGCCGTATACTGGCTCAGGTCTAAAAATGGTGGGAATTGCTTCATGTATGTGTTTGACTTTAGCAGTATCAAGATTGTAAGCGATGAGAAAAGCAAGGAGGCTTTATATAGTCGTACTTCATTTAATCGCTTGTGCAGGTGATAAAGCAATCTCAAAGGGTTGTTTCTTAGTACGTACATCTATCAATATTTCCGTGCTTGTATGATTTGACTTTGTTTGGTGTTGTCGTGTTCACATCTGCCGTCCAGTAATGTGTACACAGTAATACTTATTATATTAACAAAAGAGGAATTATGATGCAAACATATATCTGTTCTTTCGCCGTATAATGGCTTAGGTCCATATATGGTAAAAATTTCCTCCTATTATGTGATATTATCGAGAATGTAGGCGATCAGAAAAGGGGAGGCTTCCCATATTCGTACTTATATCAATTGCTTGTGTAGCTGATGAAGCAATCTCGAAGGGTTGTTCGATAGAACGTCAGTTAACACTTCAGTGTTCAGTGCATGTATGCTTTAACGTTGTTTGGTACTTTCGTATTCACGTAAACCCTCCAACGGTGTGTAGACAGTAGTATTTATCTTATTAGCAAAAGACACGTTTGCAACTAGCATACATCAAAGAGGCATTCTTGCTGATCTTGCTTACAAAAGGTCACTCACCTATTGGTTTTCAGCTCAGGAACTCTTACTATCGCAGTTGTTATAAGCGGGGATCGGAACATTATGACACCGTCAGGACTTTGCCACTTTCCGCAATCACACACAGGCTGTTACCAGACTCAACTACCCATATTAATCTCTAGTTTGAATCCCTATATCACATCAGCCCGGAATGGAGCAGGCTTTCATCGATGCATCCACCAAAAACGCCACAGCTTCTCAAAGGGAGTCAGGCATCGTCCGCTTCGATCTCCTACAGGTATACACTTCGCACTTTAAAAGCACGTGTTTGGTTATTTGCGGACAGCACAAATTGTGAGGTGTATTTTCGTTTCTGAATTATGAAACTCGAATGCGCGCGTAGAATTCTGGTTGCATCCACGTTCGGGTTTATATTTTGGATGTACAAGGTGTCCATGCAGTTGTTCGAAGCTCTAGGTGGCGCAGATGTTGTTGGTACACTACGACAGTGATCATTTTGGTAGCAAGCTCAATCCATGGAAACATATACGCACTGGAACACAGACTATGCATTGGCATGCATGTAATTAAGGTGCCTCGTTCAACGCGAAGGTGGGAGCTGCTATTCCGCCGCTACCAAATAATTGTTTATTTAGTTTTCGGAGAGCTGTTTTGATATTCTGACCTCTATGCAGAATAATGACGACAATACGAAGTTCACGCTGATAGAAATATACAGCAACCCCGATGCCCCGGCCGCCCACAAAGAAACGGACCATTATAAGGAGTGGAGAGACACGGTGGCTGGCATGATGAACACGCCTCGCTCAGCGTAAGTGTGGTAGTAAACGTGACGTGATATAGATACACCTCGGTCAACTCAGTGAAATATGATGTACCCACGATATCAATGTTTCTCACTCAAGTCGCAATCGTCGATTAAAAATAGCTGACTATATGCGTAGTAGTTGACGGCCATAAATCTTCCATACCCACTAGTCTGCACCATTCTTTGAGCAATCAAGGAAACGCAGCTTGTCATCACTTACAAATACTGTCCTTTGTTTGATTGGCATTTGTTTTTGTCGCATTTCATCTTTATATCGTTTTGATCTGCGCTGACTTTTGATACGGTTTTATTGCCTGCACATAAATGTTGGCCTCGCCCACTCTTTGCATAACTTATACTGTGGTCCTGATTCATTATTTACTTGTTCCATCACTTGCAGCACTAGACACACAGCTCTCTTCCCGGCGGATGACGAGTACGCGTATCCATGATGTGTGATCTGTGGTAGGCTGCGCGAAGATGGAATTCATTTTTTTTGTTCGGGGCACCCAACGCTTTTTTTGGAGTGAATAGTATCGAACTTTCGATTCCAGAATAGCAGTGGAAGTTGATTCTGTATCACATATACTAGAATTTTAGGTCGGCAGGTATTTAGTATTGCTCAGGTGCACAGGTTTGCGTTTCATTCTTCCATACAAGTCATAACACGAACGATCCAAATTAAAACCCGTATTGGAATTATTATCATATTTGTTGTTTTATGTTTAGCTTTAGAAGCCATATAGACTAGGCCACACATCAGGGCCTTAATTCCGCCCTTTCTTGAATGACCCTCCTGACCCTCCTCCTCGTCTTTTGCCCTTAATCTTACCCTTCTCTGCCTTCTGGTAGTCCTTCAACATACGTTTTTTCTTGAAGGCACCTATATTTGGTATAGATTCGTGTAGATGCTGAGCGAACCTGTCCTAGTGTCTAAGCACGCATTCCCAAGTCGCTGATGCCGTTCTAAAGCCAACTATACAATAATCCCATCGCACCAAAATACATACGGACATATATACGAACTTACAGGTGACTGCAAAAGCTGTCGGATATCTCTCGATATGCAATAAATTCATGTAGTCTCTCAGCAACACAATCTCATTGACAAAGCTACATAAGAATAACCGACAAAATTCATCTGACTACATCGTGACACATTGATGCATCAACACAAAAGTTTTCAATCTCAACTTGCAAGAAAATAGAAAAATAGGCCACACATCCCCCTCTCTCCGGGCCAATAAACTGTTCATATCTAAGTAACGAACGTGTTGCGTTGATACAAATTTATGATTGGCTGTAACATACCTGGTTCCTCATCCTCGTCTACAGTTTTCCTTTTACTCCGGCGAGCTAGCGCGCCTAATCCACCGAAGTCAGTGATGGAATCCAACTCGCTCCTGTGTGCAATTGGTGTAGAGAAAGGTGTTAGAAAAGGTCACAATGCATTTAAAGCAACGAATCGATATGATAGTAACGCATATTTACGGAAACAATGATAGCTTAAAAACTTAAAAACTGCGCACTATAATAGTGAAGCAATCAATTATGCGAGTGGAATGCTCTTATCAAGAAAACATACAAAACTACAAAAAATTTTACTGATGCATATGACGATAAGAAAGCACACTATGGGTGCCGCAGTATTCACTCCACACACTACCCGGTCATTACACCCTCACGTTTAACACATAACAGCAAATCATGCAATGCCTGATGCTATCCCCAGTGGACGCACGAATCAACGATCTCACATGCGGATGCAGACAAAACAGCATCCTGCTGGTCTACAGGAAGATTGACGATTACATACTTGACAAATTTAGTAGTTTTGCTCTTCTTCTTCACATCGTTCAATCGCTTGTAATTATCTTCCTCAAATCTTAATTTGTCCATCTGTTCCTTTTTGTTAGTGACCTCTGTATCCAATAGCCTACTGTAGTCCTTGATTTCGCGAGGATCTTCCGTCAGCTCTTCCTGAAGTTCTCTGTATACTTCAGAGTCTCTCAGTTTATTGAGATCCCGCATCTTATCTTTTTCCTGAAAAGGCAAATTACGTGTGTTAGTAATATGGTCACGCAGTTTGCGAATTTCTGAAACCACCAATTCTTAACAGATTGTTATTTTGCCAACATGAGCCGTCTCCAAAAGTGAATGTTTAACTTTCAGGATACAAGATGAGTGATACATACTTTCAGGATACAAGATGAGTGATACATACTTTCTTGTCTCCGGCGAAGTCATCAGCGAAAGGCATGGCTGTAATTCTGGGTGGTACGTAGACACCGGTCTTGTCGTCCTCCTCCTCATCGCCTTCGTCCTAAAAATCGGCCAAAGGTTTCAAATGGATAAACATTCGATGCCATACTTGCATTCTCCGCGCATATTTCATTTTCGATTTTTTTTTAGAAATCATTAAATTTTCGAATTCCAAAGATATAATTAAAATTGAAGAATTAAAAATGAACACACAAACTTCAATACGGGTGCAGAGCTTGATAGCTTGAATGGGAATTATATCACCATCTATAAAATACACGCACAAACAGCGAACTGGGCAAACCTACGTATAGAAATACGAAGCCTGTTCATGTTTCGATAATACAAACAGTTGCCTTTCGCATCGATATGAAGAACACTACAACATACTTCTGTACATCTACACACTTAATACACTACATACATGGACACAGCCGAACACGTTTCTGTCCAAGACTGAGAATTCCCTCACTTGCCATATCAAGAATGTATGCTGCATGTTCACCACATGTCAAGTATATATACTTTTGTTCCGTAACGATATTCAAAAAGAATATATATATAGAATCCATATATATATATTTACCCAAATATATATACAAAGTACAAATTCGACTACATTCTACGTATGGATAAAGTAAGCAACACCAATGATATACGCAATAGCGCAAGAGACTATATAAACAGCAATGCATATACCGACAAGCAAATATTGATGTGAATGAATGTACTCCAGTTTATCAGTACTCAGCAACCAAAAACCAGAAAACATGCTTTGCCCTTTTGTACAAAAACGTGTTCGTGATTAAGTTTACTAACAACTGAAAAAACCCAACAAATATACGAAGATTGATGCCGACTCCTCATAAAGTACTACATTCCAAAGAAAAAAATTAGTACCTATTTCCATATTTCCATATTTCCATATATATATAAATACAAATAAATATAAAGACATATATATTTAAAAAATATAAATGAACATATATATATACTTATATATATACATATATATGTGTATATACGTATGTATGATTGTGTATATAAATATTTAAATCTATGAACGTAATACATATACGTATACATATATATAGATAAATATAAATAAAAGGAATATAGAAATATATATATCACTTTAAAGAAATATACACATATATATATTTATATATACATACAATCAGACACACAGAGACTTACACACATGGATATATTTTACAAGTATATATATATTGAGAAAGTATATATATATATATATATATATACAAATATATACACATGTACAAACACACATATATATATATGCATATATACATATGTTACATATGTTGTGTGTGTGTGCTTGTGTATCTGTACATACATGAGTATACAAATATATATATATATATATATATACAGGTAAATATATAAATGCATCCAAGACTTCATGCATGCGTACAGCACGGCATACACCATACATACATACATACATCACACGCACATCACACATATATATATATATATATATATATATATGTTTATATAATACATATACAAATATATATGCTATATATGTTGTATATATATGTATATGCATCCGTAGTATATGCATATATATGGGACCGTTAAACACAACCAACCAGCCCTACAGTACAACCAACACCATATATAAATATGATTCATACAAGTATATATATATATATATACATAATGCTTATATGTATGCTATGCATACACACACACACACACGTATATATATCTGATCAATCATACACACACACACACATATAAATATATATATAATCTGATCATACACGCACGTATATATATATATATATCGTATGTTATCATCACGCGCGTATATATATATATATATATATAAGTGTGTACATCTATGTTTATACATAAAGATATACATACATAAATACATACATACATAATGCATAAATGCATACGTACGCACATACGTATGTATATACACGTATGTATGCATATATATATATATATATATATATATATATATATATATATATATATATATATATAATAATATGTAATGTATGCACATACACACACACACATATGTATACATGGGTTCATATATGTTTATAAACGATTATACACGCACGTATTATACACATACAC